>LGRN01000057.1:0-86698 GCA_001883825.1 Emergomyces pasteurianus Ep9510 | reverse complement strand
GCCTCTCGGAAACATCTACGGAGGAATATGCGCGTCTCGAAGCTGCTGAGGCTGATGAACGACGACATAGACGCTGTGTAGATATGGCATGGCGGGGTCTGGATTCGCACGCGGCTGCGGCTGCTGCTGCCAGTTATACGGGGATAGGTGGTGGTGGTGGTGGTGGTGGTGGTGGTGGTGGTGGTGGTGGTGTTGTCTCAGCAGATGTTATCAATAACGCGCCAGACTTGATTAAGCGCAAGTTACTCCGGGAGAATGACTCGCCGGATAAAGCGGTGCGGTTCTCGAATTTGTATTCGAGGTTGCTGACGCAGCCGGTTCTGGGGCAGAAATGGGCGATTTTATATTTGCTTTATCGGGTTGGGGAGAATGCGGGGTTTGCTGGGTCCGGGGTTGGGACTGAGAGTGGTGCTGCTGGCAGAAGTGGGGTGGAGACTGCTGGTGGTGTTCATGGTAATGGTGCTGGAGGGGGAAATACTCGGCGCACTACGGTTACAACAGGTGTGGACGATGGGGTGTGGAAAAGGGAAGGGGCAAGGAGTCCGTTGATGGAGGAGCATCAGTTGGATCATATGCTGTTTAAAGACAGATTTGGTCGGAGATCTGTTGCTGATGATATTGCGCCTGGCTCCTCGGTTTCTGCTGTCGGCTGTGATACTCCTGCTACTGCTGCAGCTCCGCAGGATGGCGCGTCGGCGTCTACTAGGAATGGGAAGGACAGGGATTCATATAGCCCCAGAACAGCGGAGCGGAAACGAGCTGTGGAAAGGAAAGAGAGGGATAAGGAGAAAGAAGGGAGATCTAGTACGAGTCGGAGACCAGTATCCATCACTCCAGACGGGGAATCGAAGTCCCGGAATCAAAGTCAAGTGGAGCAGCTGCAGGAGCAGCAACAGCGGAAAAAGGGAGGAGTTGTTGAAGATGGCCCCATGAAACCTACTGAATCGATTTTATTACGGGATTTGCCGTTTACGCTGCAGGGGGTATCGTCTACGAATATGAAATTCACATCGCCCATCTCAATAAAATTACCACAGACCCTACCAGTACCCCTCGTGTCCCTTTTGCATACTTTAGCGGAGCCGTGTCTTCTCTACCGCGGTTTGTCAGCCTTCGTCGAGGAATCGGAAGGTGGCCTCGTGAAGCAGAGTGTGCGAGCGGCTATTGGAAACGAACTTCGATCATACCTGGGCTTAGTTGCGACTCTTGAAGGAGAGATTAGGTCGTCATTAGCTGCAGTTTCGGACGGCTCCATAGAACCCAAGCAAACATTGAAAGCCGGTGTTACCTTGAAAAGATGCGTTGTTTGGATGAGAGAGGCTACAATGGCGCTACGGTTGATGAGTTTGATAGTAGAAGAGTCGAAAGGTAAAAGAGGCGGACAGTTGATTACTATGATCCACCAGTTTTCTTCTTCTCATGGTGACCCTTTCGTTGGAGCATTTGCTGAGCGGCTTTTGGCTCATGTAACTCGACCCTTCTACGGCATGTTGACACAATGGATTTACGATGGCGAACTTTCCGACCCGTATCGTGAATTCTTTGTTGTGGAACCGGAGGCTCGACCGAGTGCCGATCCACGACGCATTGCGACAAGCGTCTGGGATGACAAGTATAAGCTCGATGATGACCTGGTGCCGACGATTATGACACAGGAATTTGCGAAGAAGGTTTTCCTAATTGGCAAGTCTCTGAATTTCATTCGATATGGTTGCGGGGATTCGACATGGGTCGTGGCGTATTCAAGAGATGCCTCGAAAGAGTTGCGATACGGTGATACAGCTACTCTAGAAAAGTCGATTGACGAAGCGTACAAAACGACCATGGCGCGCCTAATTTATCTTATGGACTCGAAATTCAAACTCTTCGATCATCTCAAGGCACTTAAAAAGTATCTTCTTCTGGGTCAGGGGGATTTCATTGCCCTACTCATGGAATCGCTAGCATCCAACCTTGACCGCCCAGCGAACTCTCAGTACCGCCATACCTTGACAGCGCAGCTAGAGCATGCCATCCGTTCATCGAATGCACAATATGACTCGCCCGATGTCCTACGTCGCCTTGACGCTCGAATGTTAGAGCTGAGCCATGGCGAAATTGGGTGGGATTGTTTCACCCTCGAATACAAAATCGATGCTCCAGTGGACGTTGTAATCACCCCATGGGGTTCAACGCAGTATCTCAAAGTCTTCAACTTCCTCTGGCGTGTCAAGAGGGTAGAATTTGCACTGGGAAGCACATGGAGACGATGCATGACAGGCGCCAGGGGCGTGCTTGGCAGCGTCGACGACAAAGTCGGCCAGGACTGGAAGCGTGCTCGCTGCGTGATTTCTGAAATGACCCATTTCATCAGCCAGCTCCAATACTACATTCTATTCGAAGTCATTGAAGCAAGCTGGGATCAGTTGCAAGTGGCCATCTCAAAACCAGGTTGCACCCTCGACGACCTAGTCGAAGCACACACCAAATACCTCAATTCCATCACACACAAGGGCCTGCTTGGCTCCTCCTCCAATAATCCCTCCAGTAGCAACAGGGAAGACTCTTTCCTTTCACAACTCCACCAAATTCTCAAAATAATGCTCGCCTACAAGGACGCCGTAGATGGCCTCTACTCCTTCTCCGTCGCAGAATTCACGCGCCGCCAAGAGTTCACCGCGAAGATCGAAACTCGCACCGCCCAGGGCCAATGGGGCGTGACTGAAAAGGACCTCCTCCAGCAATCCCAATCCCTCTTCCCTTCCACAGCCTCCACCACAAGCAACGTCACCACTCGCCCCAGCCGCTCAGATTCTGCCGCGCGTAAAGTTCCAGGATCGACATCCGAATCTCCCTCAACGGATATGCCACTCCCCTTTGGTGGTGCCAGCAGAGCACATTCAAAAACTCCCTCCGAACCTATAACTCCAACAGCAGCAGCAGCAGCGACGGCAGCGCTACTAGATGACATCGGCCCGGCGGGCGGCGAAGACCACCTTCTCCCCTCCCTACGCATGCGCCTACGCGACCTTTCAGCAGATTTCCGCGCACGCCTTCTCACGCTTCTCGGCGATTTGGCTTACCAGCCAGATGTGGACATGCGGTTTTTGGGTGTGGTTATGAATTTTAATGATGTGTATCAGGTTGTTAGAAGGAGGAGGGGTGGAACTGGGGCTGGGAAGGAGAGGGAGAGGCGAAAAGTCGGTGTGGAAAGGGAAAGTAGAGAGAGGGAAAAGGAAAATGAGAAGGAAAATGAGAAGGAGAAAGGACGTGCTTAAATCAGGCTTATTTGTTTAATATATGTATGGGTTGATTCGGGGGCGGAGTTTGAGATTTCTTTTTTGATGTACGGCAGCGGCGTTCCACCTCATGGTGATTTTGACATTCCTCTTCCTCTCCCTCTTCCGCTTCCTCTTCCTCTTCTTCCATATCTTTCTCTTTCCTTTTTTTATTTATTTTTTTTTAACTGTTTCGCGAATTTGCTTATGATACCTTTTGGGTTATATTATCATGCAGAGGCATTTTTCTATGTTATTCTTGTATATGCAAGTACTGCTATACGTGGGGAAATACGAAATGATAGAGACTGCTCTTCAGATATAAAAATATTGACATAGGGGAAGAATGAAATGCAAAACGTATACAAAATATATTCTCCATACTTTCTTTCTAACGGGGGTATAGTATTTGTAATAATATGATGAATGCTCATTCCCATTTGGAGCTCTCTCTCCTTACGGCATACCATCGAAGTAGTTTCCACATAACGCAGTGCAGCTCCTAAGTAGGCTATAGAGTTGCAAGCGTATAGAGTTGAGGATATGCGATTCTCCTCTCTCAATCTAAGTTTAAAAGTGGAAATATCAGTATTAATGTTGGAAGAGGGGCCTGAAAATGGAAATTAGGTACGTACCTGAATCTGAGCTAGAGCTCGATGTAGTTTCTGGTTCTTGTGAGAGTAAAAAGTTAGTGAACTGGTATTGATAGCAGTTAAGAATGGGAAAGCATACCTGAATCTGAATCTGAGCTTGAAGGGGATGAGGAAGCTCCGCGGTGAAGTTCATCTTTCGTCCCATTCACTTGTTTTATGGTAGACCTCGAGTTGGCATTGTCACTGTCACTCTCACTGGAACTGTCGTTGTCACTGTCGCTATCACTGTCGCTGCTACTGCTGCTACTCGTATCTTCCACAACGGCTGTCCTATTCTTCCGCGTTTTCGCCAACGGTTTCGGCTGTGAATGGGCAGCTTCGGTTGTTGGCACACTACCGCCAACACAATGAAGAATCAACTCCGCTCTCTTTCTCTTTTCTAGTTTTTTAAGCCAATCATCATTTAGATCAGTCGCTCCGTCACCAACAACTTCTCCTCCCCAACCGTCCGGGTCTGCCCCTTGCTCCCTCAACTTTCTTCTGAAGGATATCGTCGCATTTCTATACCCATCCTTCTCGGAAACATCATCACCGCCATTCTTCTCCGAATCGATATCGGCATCATCTGCTTTGATAGCTTCCACGGCCGCCTCTGCAACTCTCCTCTTCGCCGCTTCACCTTTTATTCCAGCTAGATACGCAGCCAAGGCTGCGTTGTATGTCGAAGGTATTCGATCCACCGATAGAGCGTGTTTTAGCAGATGTGTTTCACGGTTCTTTTGGAACTTCCATTGAGCCCGAGATTTGTAGTAGAGGGTAAGATATTGGAGGACTGGGTGGGCAGGAGTAGGCTTCGGATTCGAGGGCGAGGTTGGGGCAGGGCGATTTTTTGCGCGCTGTTCTTGTTTCAGCTTCTTCTTCTCCGCTTTCCTTGCGGCGGCTGGGCTTGGTTCATGCTCATCCCCGCCCTCATGTTCAAGCTCTAGCTCAAGCTCGGCATCTTCATCTTCCGATTTCGTATCCGGTGCGAAAGAAACGGATTTTCTTTTCTTGGATTTGGGTTTGGAGGCAGGTTTATCTTTTGGTTGTTCCGTGGAGGATAGCCCAATGGATGATTTTATTTCCGGATTTTGGGCCTTCCATTTCGCATTCCTTTTGGGGTCTTCCCGTTTTGTTTCGTCACTCATTGCGGCACTCTCAAACCGCTGTTTTTTGCCATTTGGTTCTTCGTTCCCCGACGAAAGAGGTCTCTTCTTGGTTATTTTAGACGGAGAAGGCGCATTCGCAGTGACAGGCAAAGAGGTGTCTCTTTTGGAACCGGAGGTAGCAGAATTCTTGAGCTGCAGCCCGAGCTTCTTCCATGCTGGAATACGGGCAGCCATAATCCGATGATATTCAGTAGGGGATGTGTCTGTGCATGTAATTGAGGAATCGGTCAATTGAAGACGAAGTAGCGGGGCTCGGGCTTTAAAATATATCGCAGCGGGAATCCCTCCTATATTCTCTTCGTGTTTGCTGGGAAAATCCAATCCCATTCATGTTTAAGGAATGCTTGCATCTGGAAGGGAATTTTTTTCTTTTTTCAGTTTGTCTCCAATACGGTACAATACCTTGTAATCTATAAAATACTTTGTAAAGTGAGAGGAATCAAGGGGGTTAATCGGTATCCATACGAGGTCAAAACAGACAAGCAGATCCCGAATTCAGCGGTTCAAATGTGCGCAATGATAAAGAGTATGTTAGGAATTAGAAGGTTTATATTTAGGTAAAAAATTGGAAATAAAACCATAACCAAACCGCTAACAATTCACAGATTTCTATTATATAATACGGAGTACTCCTTACAACAATCCAGCTTGTCTGCGGGTTCGCAGAGCATATAACACGCCTTACCCGATTTGGTTCTAGTCCTCCAACGTCAACTTTGGAGCTTCGTCGTCCAAGGCAGCTTCACCCACGCGTTCAGATCCCAGCTTTATCAATTTCCCAGCATATTCACCTATCTACTTTGTGTGTATTAGCCTTTGGCCATCTGCTATTCTAGCACCTACCTCTGAATCTCTATATTTGTTCGTTTTGACCTTAGCCCTGCTACTCCAGCCACAATGTCAGGTCAGTAAATCGTTAAGCAAGCAAGTTGGCTCTGCTCTTGTTGGATTGGATATGACTGACCCAATATGCTCGAAACAGGAAGCGCAGGCTACGATAGACATATTACTATATTTTCGGACCAAGGCCGGTTATATCAAGTCGGTGAGTAGTCGTCTGATGATGGGATATCACGGAAGCTGCTAAGCTTCTCTGGAGGCTAATGGAGAGTTTACTTCAGAATATGCCTTCAAAGCTATCACCGCTGCCAATATCACATCTCTCGGAGTCAAGGGGAAGAATTGCGCTGTTGTGCTATCTCAGAAGAAAGTCCCAGTGCGTATTCCCGGAAACACAGTTATATATGGGTCATCAGTTAACAGCCATTCTCTCGAATTTCAGGACAAGCTGATCGACCCTTCATCCGTCACACATATCTTTCAACTCTCCCCATCGGTTGGATGTGTCATGACGGGTTCGATAGCGGATGCTAGAGCGTCAGTAACTAGAGCGCAGAGCGAAGCGGCAGAATTTCGATACAAGTTTGGATATGAAATGCCGTGCGATGTTCTTGCCAAACGCTTGGCGAATATCAACCAAGTCTACACCCAAAGAGTCCGCAAAACGAATTCTTCCCCCACCCTTACCCTCATCGGGCCCCGCATGGATTTCTGCTGACCAGATATGTGCATTTAGGCATACATGCGACCGCTAGGTGTTGCGATAACCCTCGTGTCAGTTGATTCAGAGCTCGGCCCTCAGCTATACAAATGCGATCCTGCGGGGTATTACGTGGGATATCGAGCCACCGCTTCTGGCCCCAAACAACAGGATATCCTCAACCACTTGGAAAAGAAGCTTAAGAATAAAGAGTATGCGGAGGGGTCGTGGGAAGATGTCGTTGAGCTCGCCATAACAACTTTGAGCACTGTCCTAAGCGTGGATTTCAAGAAGAACGAGATCGAAGTGGGTATTGTTGGTGGGCCACGAGCTGATGGCAAAGAAGGAACACAGACAGAGTTCCGCTCTCTTACGGAGGAGGAGATAGATGAACGACTACAAGCAATTAGCGAGAAGGATTGAGGCCCGCAAACCCTGGTTTTCTAACTCTATGTTGTGCGGATATGTTGTGCGGATGAGCCTGTGTTGTTGGTGATGGCGGAGGCAGCTCGTGATTGCGCACGGATGTATCAATGGTGAAGTGAGGAACCGATTGCAGCTATGATCCCTATTTGCTTAGATTTCGTCATGATTTCTTTCTTTCACCTCCAGGTTCTGCGCTTTGTAACATCCAATTCAATATTACAATCCATTTCTCCAACTCCAACATAAATGCATAGCAGTGGCCATTATCAATTTGCACCTACTCGTCGTTCATCTTTGCTACGGTCGGATTCGATGAGCCTCCTCTGTTTCGTCCTGACCATGGCTGGCTTACCTGCAGCCTGGAAACGCATCTCAATCCAGGCTATGCAAAGAGCAAGTCCAATTGATTACGAAAAACAACCATTGATGGTGTAGTTAATTGGTTTCGCTTTATGGATCTTATGTTTGCTTTGGTTTTTCTTCTCTTTGTTTCACAGCGGATGATGATACGATGGACACATGAGCTACTAATTCAATTCAGCAAGAAACGAAAGAGAACATCCGAACCGAGCGAACAATTCCTCCTCGAGGGTTTGTGGTTTGTGGTTTGTGGAAACAACAGCCAGGATGAACATAGCATTGACCGGAATAATTGGGCCTCTAGGAAGGAATCATTCATTCAGCTATGATCAAGGGTCGAATTGCCTCAGGATCGTGCATGAGCGCTCAGGTGGAGTTCTTCGGCAGACACGAGTAGTTCCAAGGGTGCTGCAGAGATAGGCGCTGGAACTCGCCTTTTGGCCACGCGAGGCAACCCAAAGTCAGCTCTTTGCAACCGGCGCCATACTCGACTTGGCTAGTGCGGCCTAAGCAGGCCAGGTCCCACAGCCCTGGGTGGCGTTGGGTCCGTGTGGCTTGCTCGGCTCAAGCTGTGGCTGGAACGCCAGACTGGGCTATTTCCACCTTCGGCGCTATCGATTCTCCCTAGCCCGCTCCGCTCCACTGCGTTTCCAGCTCCGATCGATCACTGTGGGTTGGACATATCGTGACGTTTCGGCCATAGTTGCTTCTTTAATATGCACCTCTTTCAAGCTGCCTGTTTGCCGATGGCTTTGTTTCCCTTGCGAAACAAACCATTGGATGCTCCACTCCATCGGTTACTAGATGGCCCCTGCGTCCCTCCCGGTTGGGATATTCTATTTCCTCCCTAGTTTCCCTTGTCCTTGTCTATATTTCAATTTATATTTAAAGGTGCCGCATACGCCATCTTGTCCTCTCAGGAGGATTCTAGTAACAAATAGGGCGTGGAATCAGTGAACATCGCTGGCTTCGATCAATCACATGTTGGCATTTGCTCTACCCTCCGGGGACCCTACTCCTGTCATGGCTACTGACGGTCGTGAGTGCTCTCTTCTTTATCCTATACTCTAACCATTGAGCCCACTTTATAAGCTTGCTAATATTCCCTACAGTCAACGATGCCCGGGCTTTAAGGGTCACCGAACTAATGAATGACTTCCGAACAATACACCTCAACATAGTCCAGCTTAGGACAGACCCTTCCCCAATGGAACAATTCAGCGAAGGATATATTGTAATGAACCAATGTCTTGCTGAGGCGCAAAGCCTTCTCAATTTGCCTTTCAACACGTCCTCACAAGGCCCATCTATCGAAGACGACAGTGTTGTGAAAGCACATCTCCAGAGGTAAACGAATTCTGAAGCTTCCAGAAATCTCCATATCTTGGAGTATCATTTCCTAACAGGCTTTCAATTATCCAGGGTAATCGTCGACGCAAGTGCTCGGCGTTTCCGAGCACATAGGATATACCTCAGAATGGCTGCAGCGAGGCGATGGGTATTGCGTCGAAGTCAGGCACTTCAAGGGCAAAAGCCTACCGCTCAAAATATAAGCGACATACGCGAAGCGAGCGAGGCTCTTAATTCTGTGAGATATTTTCCCTTTTTCGAGATTTCCCATCCTCACTAGAGCGCAGCCCCGAGCTGACGGTGAATACCCTCCCAGGAGCTCGCTGGAATAACCGACGATTTTGTGGTCAATGATTTACGATCTGCCGATGCCCGTGCTGGCTACTGGCTCAACGAAGATCCACCATTGAGCACCATTTTAAACTGGATTTATTCTCAACGCTACACCGTTTGAAATATTGTGGTCTACTACCAGGAGCAAAATTAATTATCTGTCGCGATACCATCGACTTCTCACGGCTAAATCTGATCGTTTACTTCTGGCCGGAAAACGAAAGAAAAGTACAACAAAAGCTGCCTTTTTTTTTTTTTTTGAGTTGCTGCTATATACCCTTGGTCGAGTTTTTTAATCTTCCCTTGCATACTTTCTTGCTATAGAACCGACTTGCCCTTTCATGGATTTGCTACAGCACCATTGTTTTGTTTTGGATAGTTTTATGCTCTATTCACCTGCATACCTTGGATGGATTATATTATGATTATTTTTACGCAGCGGCTCATGACTACGCGCATGACTGTCACGACGAATAATAAGTTTAGGAGGGGGTAAGTGGAGAGTGACGACAGTGAGGGCTGGAATCCTCTTAGGAGAAATGCTGGATATTTCTCATGTCGCACTTATCATGGATGGATTTGGTCCATCCTTTTTTACCATTTTTGCCGTTTTCTCTTTACTGGTATTTAATAGATCATACTTTTTTCTTCCCCCAAACATCATTTTAGTTCTCGTGTTGGTTTCCATTGGGCTTGCTTTTGTCCATCATTTCCTTTGGAGGATTAGGCTTCAATTACTAAATCATTTTTAGCTACGTGGGGATTTTCCTTTTTTCCTTGGTTTTGTTTGGGTGAACCCGGGTGGCGACCATCTAAACTTCGGTTTATTATTTTTATTTTGGGACACTTTTATTAGTTTGAAGACCTTTCGGAATCCTGGGTCTTTTTTTCTTTTCTTTCTCAATTTCTTCCCTTAACTGCTGGACGGCTGATTATGATAGTTTAATAGCATTGGTTTTCCAAATTCTGGCTTATTTGTTTACTTCTCTGAGCTGATTCTAGCCCTACTTTTGCTCAAGCGCCTGCACGGACATTAATCAGCGTCAGGTCCCAAAACAATCACCCGCAGGCCCGGATGAGGTTTTCTGGGAAATGCAGGATACGTAGGACCTTCCCACCCACATCCGTGCAGATGAGCAGCCCCCTCACTTTGTCGCAGCTGTGCGCTTCTAGTAAGTTTTTCGCAAAAGAACCGTAGAATGAATGGGGATTTTTTTACGGGGTTCTGCATATCCTTCGCCACAGTGGCCCCATTGACTAAAGTCGATCGAGAGTCATACGTACTAGGATCTGTCAATTTCTCCGACGAAAGGCTGGAATCGGGTTGACATTGACATTCCTGCCACAAACTTTGACTGGCCCTTCGGGACAATTCGAGAGTTTCATGCAGATCTGTTTTATCTATCCGATCCTTTTCTGTTTCCAAGGTTGGATCTTGTTTCCCTTTTTTTTTGTATCTGACCTTTTTCTTGGTTTTATGGTGGCTCGCACTAATTAGTATGTTATTTACATACCTTTCAAAAGTTGACAGTAACGAGTTACCATCTTGGACATGGTCCGCTGTGCTCCCCGCATGAGTGCCAGTATTCGTCAATTTGCTTGGAATTGAAGAGCTTCCTCTTTTAGCGTTTGCTTAGCCAAGAATCAGAACTTGAACTTCCCAAGCATTGGGTCGGAAGAAGTACTGTAGCGGTGGTTTTGCCACCCACAGGAACCTGAAGATCTGCGCGCCAATGCACCCAAACATGGAAGGACCGAGCTTATCCGTATCAACGTGCAGTTTTGTGCGAAATTATTGAGCTGAAGGATAAAGTATAAAAATGGGGAAGTTGTTTGCTAATAGTATCGTCGCGCCTTGTTGCATAATTTTATCTTTTCTTTCGCTTCGACTTCCGTAGCCCAATGCGCCATTCGGGGAAATATCTAGGTGTATGGCTATTCATTCGATTGATTAATTCAATCCTCATCAGTCACAGCTCGTTTCAACTCAATTCAAAGTGCAAAATATTAAATTAAACCTAAAAAAACCAAAAATATACATAAATACGTTGCTTTTTGGTAGTTACCAGGGATTGCCTGTAGCCTTATAAAAATCCTCCGAATATCAAAAAATTCAATTTCTATATAATGCAGCCTCCATGCCATCAGACCCCTCTGTTTGGCCTTGCTGTTTCTTACCAACAACCCGGGGACATCCTTTGCGAGTAGGAAACTTCTACGGGTTCCCTCGGCTCAACCGGCGAGTGCGGCGCTAGTTTTAACGCTATACTAATTGTAGACTAGTGGATTTTTGGTTGAAGATTTACTCTGCCAAGCCATGTAGCCGCCCATGTCTCTGATTGGTCATCGCAAAGGTTAAGCCGCATATTGGTCTGTTCGGGATACTTTGTAGATCGATAAGGGCAAAAAAAAAAAATTTGTGGCTGTGTGGCGGTGCATCTCCTAGTTGCAACTTCGACGGGAATATTGAATAGTGACAGCGACAAATGACGATTATTGAGGCTGGGGTCTTTTTCCTTCTTTCTTCATTCTTTCCGCTGCTTATTCACGTAAGCCATTGATTGGCTCATCTCAACCATTTCGGAGGAGAGCGAGCGGGGTTAGGGGGCGAATATTCAGGTTCATCCATCTATGGAGTATTGATCACACCACATCGAAGGGAGCCCCCAGTGCAATTGCATGCTTTTTTTTTTGTTTTATTTTCAATTGAGGCTGGGGGAGGGGGGAGTTTTCAAACCTCCGGCGCCCTCTTCTCTTCCAAGTTTGAGAAAAGAAGACCCTACAACTGATAGACAAATCTAACCAGCTTGGGGCATTGTTGAACCTGCTTCCACCGATTGTTGGGATTATGCAATTTTTATCCAAAACGTAGGGGAGAATACATATTTCCCCGTGGATTGCATATGTGAGGGGCAGGGGTCACACGTGGCAGAAAACGGGTCATTCGATATTGGGTTTTACTGCCTGCGGAATATCTAATAATAGAGGAATGTTCATAGATCGTCTGGTTACCAAGCGAACGGATATCAAGGGGCTAAATGTAGTGAGGTAGATCCTAGCATTATGGAAAAGAAGACAGCGGGGAAACGAGTGCCACCGGCTAGTTCCCCTGGCGTTATTGATTTCTGTTCCCCATTAAACCAAGAAAAACCCGAGGTTACTTTCCTGCGGTTGATATGTTCCCGCTCGCTAGGGAAAATGGAAGGAGGGGGGGTTGGTTTCTATTCCAAGCATTTCGCCTCCCAATTTCTGCAGAGGTGCCGTCAAGGCCATGGGATGGTTTGCCGATCTTCCGATATAATGCGCGATTTCGGGTACGCAGCAATGTCCGGAGTCGACGCAAGCGAAGATTTGCTTCTCCTGTTGGCAGGGGTTGGTAGGTAAGGGTTCCCTGGAGCCCTCACATTCTGCATCATCACTCCGTGACAATGAGCCATGCATGGGGGCATCATATTACTTTTTATTCTCCTTGGCGCCCCGGATGTGGCGACTTGGGCGTACTCAGCTCGCTATATATAAGTATTGGAATTACCTAGATATTGCATCATCTAGCTCACAACACACGTAAGCAGCTCAGCTCCAGAGGGGAAATAATTCCTCGTGAGTTTTATATTAGCTTGGTATAGTTAAGCTTATGCCCCGTAGCAAAAGCACTGAGGGTTCCAAGTTTCTCGAGAGGACCAAGGATACCAGATGAAAATTATATCCGCCATGTGTTAGTCTTATGAATCGAGTGGCTCGTGGTTATCCTCTTGGTTGAGACACAATTATTGCGCCTGTCGTCTGTTGAGAATACATGTTGTAGATAGAGCTTCGATCGAGTTGATACATACTTATTGGTCCACATGTATTGGCGGTTGTCAAACTTGGTATGCTCTGGAATATAGGTAATGCCCTCTGTCAGACAGGCGTGGAAATAAGGCAAGGATGACCAGCATACCGTTCAAAACATTGTGGTTATGTATGAATTTGGCTGCTAACATGTCGGCTAAACCCAATTTCAGGGAAATACCTGCCTCGTCATTGGGAAGGGGGAATAAGAGGGTATTGCGCAAACTAAGAATCAAAATGATGCCATAAAGGTACCTTTTTTTTGCGTTTTATGAATCTGCTATGCAGTGTTCCATTATTTTGCTATGGTGTATCTATGCATAACGCAGAAACTTTCATCACAAGAACAACCCATCCCAAGCAAAAAGAAAAACTCCCATTCAGAATCCTAGAATGAAGCCAATGAAATTAGTAAAATTTGCCTCACAATTTGCTAATCCCCCGTGGCGAAGATAATATGGTCACAAGTTTATACGTACTCAGAGGGGTGAAGAACCATCTGTTCTTTCCGCTGGTGTAACGCTCCTCCAAAGACTTTTTGACGACCTTCTTGGCCTCCTCCCGTTGCGACACCTCCTTGAATGTATCATTCGTGACAGCACCCTTGAGTCCCTCGAGCTCGAGCGTGTAGCGAGTAGGCATGAGGTGGTTGTAGTTGATAGTCTTGATAAATGGCTTGACCTTGCTTCGCTTTGCGACCTTCTTGGCTCCCATCCGGCGGGTCACCTTCGAGGGATATCGCTCAATACCGGCAACGAGGGCGTAAGGAAATGGGTGGGCCTTGGAGCCGGTGTCGTATGGCTGAATGATTACGACCTGATAATAGTGGAAAGAAGAAATCAATGTCAGCTGTGACTGTTCGGAAGTTTCTAGATGAAGAAATATCCCCTTCTATTCTGCAATTTGATATCTCCATAATTTCTCCAATTTGCTTCCCATCATATTGTCAAAAAGCCCCCCCTTATAATCGCATGGTAACCAATTTCCCTCCAAAGACCAAAGACCGTAAGAGACGAGTATTTCGCGTACCTTCTTGCCGGCATAACGTCCTCGTGTGATTATGGCCACGCGGCCCACTTTCATGACTGTTTTCGCATTGTCAGCGGGACCAAAAATCCAGATACCTCCCAAACAATGGCAGACGGAGCGAACGTACACTTCATTTTTCAAAAGTCCTGACGGTCGTGAGCGAGGTCGACGGGTGGTGTTGGTGTGCTGAGTCGATGGTTTGTCGGTATCCGCAGCTCTCTTTTTTTCGAGGTTGAGCGGGAGGAGTTTGTGTGCTCTGTTTTGATTGGCCCGCTTACCGACGAAATACGCTAGCCGCACCAGGCAAATTTCTCCGTCGGCCTTGCGATAGTTACTATGGATTACGTGAGATTTTATCACGTGCTATATTCTTGGCGTCAGGTACTCTGGTCTCCCGGTAACCGTAGGAGCGCCCTTAAAACAGCGTGTGTTTGTTTACATCGTCCGCTGCCAAGCCCCGGCCAATTCAAACTATATCCCTCCAAGCCTGATGCTGCTTCGCCTTCACACAATCCCCCGCGCCCCCCTGTGTAGCATATACACTTCTGCCTCATCTTTTTGAATTGTCTGCTTGTTTTTGTTATTTGACTTTTGGGCACTGCTTGTCGTTATTTACAAATGTTTTTTCGTTTTTAAAACGAAACCTCTTCCATCCATCGAATGACATTCTGCACTGCTGCTCCCTAAATTACGGCACGAAAGAATGCTTTGCGTGGCATAAAGCCACTCATACATACACATCCACAAGATAGAACTTAAAACGTGTGCGCGGCCCCAATCTTTTCGAACGGTTGAATTTTGGTTTTGTTATTCGCAAGAAGAGGAAACTTTGATTATGAAACCAATTGAAATGGAACCGTCCCGCGATCGAGAACTGGTTCTGAAAAACCAGCACTCTTTCTCAGACATGTCTAACCGAAAGGCTATCCCAATGTAAGTTAAACACACGTCATTATTTTTATATGGTTACATATACCGCAACTGAAGAATGAAGTTAACATCGTCGATTTCACGGAACCCGTAGGTGGGACAGTGCCGACCCAGAGAGAGCTCCTCCCCCACTACCCTTAAATCCGGGTTCGGGTAGTCCCACAACCCGACCCAATGTATCTGCATCTATTCAAGCTGTGGCCGCAGCTTTGTCAGAGAAGAGCAATGAAAATGTTCCGAGCTCTTACACAACTAACCCCATGCCGCTGAAATCATCTCCAGAGAAGTCCCTGGTCAAAGGCCAATTCCATAAACGCATACAGTCACTTCAGCCGGCAACAAACAGTCGCGAGCTTACAACCTATACGGAACGACGCTCTCCAGATAGAAATTCCAGGGCAAGCCCATTTGACGCTGATGGTGGGCGAACGCGAGAGAAAAGTCCCACTCGGCCCAAGACCCCGACTTCCGTGGGGAAAGATCCTTCCAATTTTCGTGCGTCGAGTCGCTATCTCTCCAAACCCATTCTTGGAGAGAACACTCCTCCATCTGCTACAATGCTTGCGTTGCAGAATATGCAGTTCCCAATCGAGATAGAATCCCCTACCAAAGACGCTACTAGCCACATCCCCCCGCGACAGCCTCAAGATCTAGGCTCACTCTCTGTCCAAATTTCGAGTTTAACTTCTATCGCTACGGCTTTGCAACAAGAAATGGCACAGCTAAGCAGACGCAGTAAAGATAATGCCACTGATCTAGTCAGTCTTAAAGCTGCGACGAATGCTCGAGATGAAGATATACGTCGAAGCCTGAAAGACTTGGCATCAAATTTAACTGGCAAGTTACTCGAAAGCGAGGCTTCAAGATCTACTGCACCCTACCTCCATTCTGGTTCCGGTGGATTTATGCTCGATAACAAAGCCCATGATTCAACGTCACCCTGTTCTAAGAAAAGCTACACGCTCCCTCGAATGCAAAGTCCCAACTCGTTCGCAGCCACTATAGAGAGGGAGCTGACTGCCTCCCCTTCCATTTCGACGGATGGTTCTGCGAGCATTGCGTTGCTGGAAAAGGTTTTGCGCGAGATGGCCACAAAGGAGGGACAGGAAAAGCTTCTCAAGCTGATGGACGAAGTGAAATCCAGACCCAGTGGAGGGCAGAATGCCGACAGCACCATGTCCCGAATGCTGGAAGAGATCCTAAATCTAGTCAAAGAAAACTCTAACAGCCACGCCCTTGTGCGCTCAAGACAAGTGGCTGGCGGAAATGGCAGCGGTGACAAGCCTGCACCCCGGGAGCTCGGCTATGAAACGCCCCAGTTGGGGCCTTTGAGTCGTAACTTAGAGATGGAGACTCCTAGCAGAAACCAAAAACGTGGCTTGGATCATGGTTCCCCAACCCAAATCACCGATGTTCTTTCCGAGGAGATTTTAACCATCCTTAAAAGGGTCAAGGCTAGTGTTGCCGACGGTGGCGGTTTGACCAACGAAGTCAAAGCGCTCGTACGAGAACTCAGAGGCGAGGTTTTGGGGATGGGAAGGGAGATCGCGCGGAAACTAGAGGAAGCCGATGCGGGACGGGCATCTCAGCTAGAAATACGACCAGGCGCCAGGGCAGATGAAGTCGCACATATTGTAAATGGAGCTCTAGCGGACATGAGGGTACACATGGAACAGGTTATAAGCGACAACCAACACCAGATATCATCGAGAATGCCTCGCGCTATTGACGGCCAAGAGGTGTATATGGCTGTTAAGAAGGCACTCGAAGACCATCCTCTACCGGAGCCTGCTGCTCCCCAAATAACCGGATCAATCTTGGAAAGGGACGAAATCCTTGAAGCCGTTAGGGAGGCGTGGGAGACATACAAGCCTGAGATCGAACTGCAAAACTTTGGACTCGAGCGAGACGAAATTTTGGAATGCTTGACGGAAGGCTTGAAAGTTTACCAGCCTCCAAAAGAGCCAGCTGAACCAGTCATCACCTACAATGAGGTCCTCGAGGCGGTTCAACAGGGTTTGGAAGGTTTTACACCGCCTCGTATTGAACCTGATGGAGCAATAACGAGAGAGGAAATAACCGCAACAATACGGGACTGCCTGGAAAGCTTCGAGTGGCCAGTTCCTCCTGCTGTGCTTGATAGGGAGACCACTATCAATCGCGATGATATCCTGAATGCTGTCAAAGAGGGCTTAGCTACTCAAGATGGATTTTCTAAAGAGATTGAATTCAGCCAAGAGGATATTACACAAGCCGTAAGGGCCGGGATCGATGAAGTTTCCGGGTCATTCCACAACAACATCAGCGACCAGTTCTTGGACCAGCTGCATTCCTTGCTAGGCGAAATGAAAGATGAGTTCAAACAGTATTCCGCCGCCAATGGAAGAGATACAGAGCAGGTGCTGGACGCTATCAAGGACGGGCTTGAGGCCCTCAGAGGCGAAATCGAATCTTACGTAGATCGTGCTTCGGATGTCACCGGGAAAGACGAGATTATCCATACTGTTAAAGATGGGTTCCACCTGCTGCAGTCAGACCTTGAAAAGTCGATTGCCGAAGCTGCTCGCGTTTCCGATGGTGGCCATTCTAATACTGTCGAACTGCTAGACGCTATGGAAAAGGAGTTCGAACATCTCCGGCAAACGATGAGTAACCTGTTGCTTCGGAACAGCATCTCGAGCGAGAAGGACGAGATTTTAGATGCCATTCGCGACATTGCGGAGGGCGATAATTCGAAAGGCAACAACTCGGAAATTTCCCAAATGGTTAAAGACGAATTCGAGCATTTGCGTGAAACCCTAACTCTCACTATTATGAAACCGAATTCGCCCCTTGAAAGGGACGAGCTGATTTCCATTCTCAGAGAGAGCTTTGAAGCGGTTCAGGAAGAGCAAAGCAGGAGGAAAGATGGTAGTGAGAGTGTTCTTTCAAACACTGGAGAACTGCTTGATGCCTTTCACGACGGGATCGATATCCTCCGTTCCGATATGGAAAAAATTATGAATAGGCCCGCTGCTAGCAGCACAAGTGAGGAGTTTCTCGATTCACTAAGAGACGGTTTAGCTAGCGTAAGGGCTGAAATCGAACAGCTCCGTCATGACCGGAAAGAGGCCGAAGAAACCCAGACTATACGCGGCCGCGAGGTCATGCTCGCCAACGAATCCTCCATTGGAAATGATATTGAAAGCCTGAAGGTTCTTGTTACGCAGCTCCAGATCAAGGTTGAAGCTATTGATCCGCGGCAAGCTGACTCCGAATATGAAGCCAATCTTGTGAAAAAAGATGACCTTGTTGATGTCTTAGACTCAATTAAGCAAGTACAAGAATTAGTGATTGAAGTTGCCAGCCGTGAAATGCCCACGGTGGACGAAAATGTTGCCAAAAAGGAAGATACTGATGCCATTGAAACTCTGCTCACAAACATGAAAGCCAAGGTTGATGAGCTATCAGAGACAGGTGGCTCCGGTGGAATGACCGCGGAACGAGCAGATGCGTTGGAGGTACTCGCGAAAGAGACAAAGGACATTTTGGACGGTTTTGCTGCTCACGTGGAAACTCACGGTGCATCGAAGTCAGAGTTAGGGAATCTTGAAACCATCATCAAGGATATCTGGATTGTTGTGGAAGACCTGAAAACAAACTTTGCGCCGCCCGAAGAAACATCAGAAAAGGTGCTCAAGGAAGATATCCGAACCCTCGAGGCCATGTTGCTTGAAATCAAATCGCAACTTGAGGACTTCGTCCTTCCTGACATAGAAACCCTCCCAACCAAGGACGACATTGATGCCCTCTGCCACATGGTAACTGAATTCAAGGAAAAAGTTGAGGTAGAAAATGACCTCACTGCTCAGGCGTTTGAATCCCGAAAGATAGAGCATGGCGGATTAGCAGAAAAAATGGAAGAAGCCAAGCAGTTAATCAACGACCTGAAAGATGAACTCAAGAGCAAGCTTATCGACAGCGACGAAGGCCTTGTCGACATCAAGACAATTCTGGAGGCACTTAGTGATTCGTCAGAATCATTCGCTACGGCTGAGAGCCTCAAGGAGCTGAACGACCTCATCACTCGCGAATTCGGCAGATCCCATGGCGATCGTGAGGCTGAAAGGATTGAAACAGCAGAAAGAGAAATTGCTATGTCTACGAAACAAGAAGAAGTGCGGGCTGCAATTGTACTGGACCTTGGGGCGAAAATCGACGAGAAATTCGCTGAGGTACTTGCCAAGTATGAGGATGCGCAGATGATGGTGGATTCGAAGTTCACCGCCATCGAGGAGAGAGATGTCCAAAGCCTGGACACCTTGACAAACACCAAAACCATCGCGGAAGATCTCAAACTCGTCATTGGTGGTATGGGGGATAGCGTAAGCCAAGCTTGCGAGAGGATGAGCGACGATGCAAAAACCTTTTTCGATCGAGTTGATCAATCCTTTTCGAAAATGGATGACCTCCGCACTGATGTTCAATCACAGCACGATCATCTCAAGGGAGAATTTGCGCGGGCACTTGACGCCACAGATAGGTTGGAAAACCAACTCGCCAACTCCCATCCGGAAATCCTCAGCACCATCAAAGATATTTTGTCCATTGTTCGCCAGCATTATGAGCACTCTCAAAAGGCTAGCGAGGAACTCAAGCTGAACGTTTCCGCCATCCCATCCGCCATCTCCCCTTTATTACCAGCTCTTCCACCACCTCCGCCTCCGGTGGAGGCTCGAGAGATTGCTGTGCCTGAAAAATACGATGACACAGAGGTACAAGGCAAACTAAATACCCTCCTAGACCATGCTGCCACTACTGGTAAATCGGTATCTCAGATTGAAAAGCTGGACCAGATCCAAGACCAGATTACGTCTACAGCAAATGAGCTGCGAGAAATGATGGTGGCTCAATCAGCACTGATGGCTGAAAGCCGTGAGAAGAAGGATAAGGAGGCGCAAGAAGTAGCCTTCGCACTTGAGAAGAGGCTGGCACAAAAGGAGAAAGTGGAGGCAGAGGTTGTCGAACTTAGTGAAGAACGGGAGTCTCTTTCCCGGATGATCCGGACTCTGAAAGAGGAAAAAGAGGGGCTTAGCAAACAGAACGTGAAGCTCCACAAAGAGGTGACCGGGCTAGAGACTGCATTGCGCATACGGAGAGAAGAAATGCTGCTCATGGAAGAACGTGCAGAAGGGCTGGAGAGGAGAATTGTGGAAGGTGTTCTTGACCATGCGAGAAGTCTCCTGATCAGTCGACCTGGCAGCGCTCAGACTATGAGTCTTAAACGTGTTCCCAGTTCAACAAGCACGGTGACGCGTGGAAGCGTTGCGAGCACCGCCAAAGAGAACAGTGTGCTCAGTAGTGGTGTTGGCATGGCCCTCAAGCGGCGACGAAATCCTTTGAACTCCATTGCGGGTTCCACCGTGTCATCCCAAAATAAACAAGAGCGAAGAATCCTCAGCCTTAGTAATGTCACAGGAAACCAGAGACCAGCAGATCGACAGATACTCCCTGTAGCAAGGGGCGGATTAACCAACTTGAAGCGAAGCCATTCAGTCAAATCGAGCTATCCCACGCGTAAGCCTTCATGGGATACGCCGGGCTTCATTGCGAATAAAGAAAACGAGGTTGTCAAAGAGGAAGATGAGGAAATTAGTGGCGACGAGAGTGACACTGGAACGGAGAGGAGGACCAGCTACACTGGAACTTGCACAGATAGCATGTCCTATGCGACTGGTAGTACACTATCTACTACGGATCGACAATCGAGCTATTGCAGTTCCACCAACGGCTTAGTAGCCGCGGAACCGGGGACCTGGGATGAAGAGAGTGAAAGCGGAAGCGAAGGCGAACAAAGCCCAGATGAAGACGGGGATGGGCTGCGGGGTTTGGACACCAAGAGCATCGCAAGCACCGAACAACTAGAACCACAAACCTTCAACAATGAAAATTACGTGAACCCCGGCGGCATGGTTGTCTATGCACCGCAGAGTGACAGCGGCCTGGGAATGGACATGCCTAGTGTAACGGGCGAAAAGGAATTCGGATTTTGTCAGGATTCGGTCTATGGCGAATGCGATTGATTTTGGCGAAACACTCTTAAGTATTTGGCCGTCCTTTCTTTTAATTCATGATGATTATGATTCCCTTCCGGTCTTTCCCTTTCGTTTGAGAGTTTATAATTTCGCTGGTTTTATGCACATCTTTTTGAGTCCTTTTGAGTTTGCTTTCCTGTGCCTGGTATGTTCTATGATACGGGAATTGGAATACAGAATGTCACCTCGCTACATGGTGCTCTTTAACGAATTGATGGGCAATCAGCGATTCAGGGGAGTTTTTATTTGCTTTTTTTTTTTTTTTTTTTGGGCTTCTTCTTTATTTTTTAGTTGATACTGTTTTATTCCTTAGCGTAGACGATTATCATTAGTTAGCCAGTCTTATTGTTCTGATGGGTCGTTCAATCAAGGTTTTCGGGAAATCATGTGATACCCAACAGCCCAGGGCAGCTAACTACGTTAGGTATCATCCTTGTTACGTAATATTCCCCAACAAGTCTGGACGTCTTGGCGGGCGGCTGATATACCGAGCAAGCACGAGACCTATCATTAGGAATGCCGAGCATCGTCAGCCAGCAGACATCAGACGTTGGCATCAGACTTTAGCCACCACACGACTAGGCAGCATGGCTCTGATTTAACTCCCGCCTCTTTGTCTGTCTCTGTCTTCTCTGCCTGTTTCCGTCTTGATGGATATCTAAACCTGCCATTCCTTTAAACAGGAAATTGCCAACCCTCGGTTAAATCTCTCATAGGAGCTTTCACGGCAGGCCCTCTCTCACACAAGTTCTCTCCTAACCCCAGTGAGAAAGTGTGTGTATATGTGGGATAGAACAAAACAAAACGGCCATGTTGGACCCTATTCCACCACCACCCCAGTGGCTGCAAGATGCCTTCCAACCTGCAGCAAAGATGTTGGGTCTCCATTCCATGACCCTCCACATCCATGAGATCTGTTTCTTCTTCATCCTTTACCAGTTCGTCCAGTCCGTGGTATCACCCCGTCTTTCGGCGGTTCTGTTCCCCAAATTCTACCCTCACTTCAACCGTCGAACGAAGCTTAACTGGGATGTCCATGTCGTCTCTCTCGTGCAGAGCTCTCTCATCAACGCCGTGGCGCTCTGGGTTATGTTTGCGGATAAGGATCGCCAGGGGATGACTTCGTCTGAAAGGGTCTGGGGCTACTCAGGCACATGTGGTCTGGTACAAGCTATGGCGGTGGGATATTTTATTTGGGATCTGATGATTAGCACGCGGTATATTAGCATTTTCGGTATTGGGCTTTGGTGTCATGCCGTCAGTGCATTGTGGGTGTTTAGCTTGGGATTCGTAAGTTGTCTTCTACCCACTATAGTTCCCCGGACTCGAAAATTCCAGTTGGCCTGCATGGCGATTTTATACCTCTTTTGTTGAACAGCAAAATTTTGTCTTTGTTCTTTCAACCTCTCAATAACAATTTTCAACTAATCACTTTCTATTTCGTATTTTCATCGGTAGCGGCCTTTCGTAAACTACTATGGCCCAACCTTCATCCTCTATGAACTCTCCAGTCCCTTTCTCAATTTCCACTGGTTTTTCGACAAAGTCAACATGACCGGCAGCAAGGCGCAATGGTACAACGGAATGGCGCTGCTGTCGGTTTTCTTTTGCTGTCGCCTTGTCTGGGGTACATGGCAATCGTTCCGGGTCTTCTTCGACATCTTCACTGCTTATGAACAAACCCGCGGCAGCTCTGTATGGGACCCACTAAATGCCCATTCATCAGCATATGCAGAAGTTTCCAAATTCGCAGAAGCTCAAATGACTGGTGGCCTCCCATTCTGGCTAGTCGCAACGTACCTCAGCAGCAACCTCATGCTCAACTCGTTGAATTTCTTCTGGTTCTGGAAAATGATAGAAACTGTCATGAAGCGATTTAGAGTCCCGGCGGCTGGGATAGAAGCGAAGGGGAAAGCGGAAGAGGCTCCTGCCGGGGTTAAGAGAGAAACATCCGATAGCAGTGATGCAGTGCTTGAAGCAGCTGCTAAACTTGAAGAGCAGGAGAGACTCTTCATCAATGGTGGTATGCCTGAGTATTCCGATGGTGAGAAGATGACTGTATCGTCTTCGACCGCGATTGCCACTGCTCCATCTTTTAGGAGACGGAAAGCATAGCTTTATTTCTCAATTATACATATCGCTAAACCGGAATGGCATTCCATGCCCCATTTTTTAATATATATTTTTTCCTCCCCTATCTCCCTCCGTCCTACGCCGATACTTCAATTTATATACCGCCGTGTCCATTATATTCCACTCACCCCCTTTATTTTCCAGTTTAACGAAATGAATCCCATTACACCAGTTTCATCTAGAATGAGGAAATATATATTTTGTGCCCCTTGTAACTTTCATTTCCCTTATTTTTTTACGTCATGGTTTCGGTACATTTTATTACACAGCACATGTTTTGAACGAACCTAATCGGACAGTTATGGAATGCAAGCGCTTGTGACTTTTATTTATCTTACTCTACACCTTCCCATATATGCTTCCAGGGTGTATATATTTATTAATTTTGTTCAAGAGAATATTTCCCCAATTCCTTTCTTTTTTTCACTTGTTATTATTGCCTAAGACGATTCGTTTTATGTTATACTCTACAGATATGCTTTAATTAGAATCAGTTTCTCCATGATATACGCTTGGCTTGCTACGAGTTTTAAACTGCGAAATGCACTTGACCATTCGTAGCAAACTGGAGAGAAAAATAGAGAAAAATAAATTATCATTTTTGTTCTGCTCTCGTTTCAAATGCAAGGGACAAAATCTTCACAATTAATAGTGAAAAACACTGAACATATATACCACCACACAGCACAGAATTAAAAAGCAGCCTTATGCCCAAAAAGCCAGCCAGTGATCAGCTCTTACAAAATTGAAACAATGAAATGGAAAATATAGGTAAACCTCTGAACTCCCGCCTAGACATGCATGATGAAAATTTTATGGTTGGAAGGCGGAAGGTAGAATTAAAATGAGCTTAAGCCGCAGCCTCGACAACAATCGGCAGTCCGCTTGTCTCCAGCATCTTTGACTTTGCTGGACCATGTAAGGAGTGACTAAACGTAGGACATGCGGGGTCTTCAAGAAGCATGTCCAGATCTTCCGAGTCCGGGGGCAGACGGAACCCATTGCCTGCCCTGGGATATAGCCGGTGATCTTCTATATACACATAATCGTCGTCACCGTCGTCGTCGTCGTCGTCGCTGGGTGTGTCGTCGTGTTTTGGGCTTAGGCGTTTTTCCTCCACGATAGCAGAGAGATCGACATTTGCAGGTGGTAGGTACGATTGTCCGGCGACGGATGATTGAGGGGTTGTCAGGGAATTTTGGGTACCGAGGGTTGAAACTGAAGTGGTGGATTGGCCAGATATAAGAGGCGGTTTATCGCTCATGTTGAGTTGTATTGTTGGTGGTTGTGGTGTGGGTTGTATTAAAGTCGATGAAGGTAGGTCTGGGAGATTCTCAGGGAAGATGGGAAAGTCAGGTATAGAATCGGAAATGTCTAGGAGGAGGCTAACGAGGTCTGAGTGGGAAAGACGGCATAAATATCCACGTTTTTGTTCTAGAGAGAATTTTGCACCGCCGACTTTGGTTTCTGATGGGAGAACCGGTAGGAAATTGGAAGTGTCTATCCTATTGGCAGAAAATTGTTGGATATTGGACGGGGGCGGCATCTCGTCAGATAAAGCATCAACAGGAGGCCGACATTCTTTGCAGAACCACTCCAGTTCTTTCACAGTAATCACTTCCTTCTCTATAGGAGGATCGTGGCAAAACTGGTGCCAAGGACGATTACAGTCATCACAAAACACAATTGCATTGCCCGCAGGGCTATGGCCTCTCTCGCAACGTTTGCATATCGCATTCGTTTCTTTTCCCTTGCGGCAGATTCGTCTTCGCTTTCGTGGTTGTGACGACGACGACGCATCGGGACCTGTAGGTGATCCTGATCCTGTAGCAGGAAGTGCGGGATAAAACACTGCCGGGCGATGAATTTGGCGACCTGACTTGGTTTGCGTAGTGACTGGCGTAGCTTCATCAGAGGATTTATCGGAGCTAGAATCGTCGGCCTTGATCACTCCCTCTTCATCATCAATATGATTCCGCCTCCCTGCTTTGCGCCGCCTGGTCCCCTTCGGGCCACTTCTGCGACGTCGAGTTATCGTCGTTGTTGCCGTCGTCGTCAACGTCCTCTGCCGTTTCGATCCAGATGTTGGGGTGGCAAGAGGGGGGCTACCAGGATGAGGCGCGATATTTCTCAGATGCACAATCTTTGCCCTAATTAGGTTCGACGACGTCGGGGTAACATTATCGCTCGGTTTCACGGTATTACGAATATCAATGCTTCCTGGAGTAGTAGGAGTTTGTATATCCGTAGAGGTCATCATCTCATTGGGTGTATGATTATCATGAGACAGTGAAGAGTTGGATCTGAGCGTCCAAACATCTTTCGCCTGCTCCGTTTCAACCTTTCCTTCTCCGTCAAGAGCTGTAGAAACCATCATCTCAAGGCTCGACCCACTAGGGGTGGAACATACATTTTCTCCCGTGCTATTATTGCTGCTGTTCATAGCGGCGCCATCGTTTTGGCTGATACGCCAGCTCCCATTTGCGCGGGCGAGAAGCTCTGCAGTCGCAGCGGAAAGTTTGGGAATGTTAAGTGGATTTGCTACAGAAGAATATGTCGTGGTGGGTCTATCAGAGGGATCATGAGAAGTAGCTGTGGAAGTTGATAGCGATGTAGATGTGGGCACTCCGTTTTGCTGCGGACGGGGATTATAGTTCAGGACACAGTCTGGTTGTGGGCTATTTGGTAGTACCTTGGGCAGAATGCGAGGGTATTGGTCCTGCGACGCCATGGTGGGAATTGCAACTTATGAGAAGTTTTACAATATGAACAAATTGATTGCCCCATAGAATTCAAGATTGGAAATGTAAAACTCCTTTCTCTGCCCATCTGCTGCGGGGGTTGCATTGCGCTTTTTCATATAACTATCACGTGATACCACTCAGAGTCGACTCGGCTTTGGCTGAAAGTTTAACAATGATTGGGATAAATAGTAGTATTTATATTAACTCGCTTGCAACAATCAATAATAATTTTAGTCTATAACTATATGACTGGGAAAAAGACCCAATTTGCGCCCCGCTGAAAGGTAATATTTACAACGTATGTCTAAGCAACAACGCCGTCTTTCTTCAACTGCGTGATCTCACTCTCTCCAAGATCCACAAGCCCTCGAAGGATTTCATCGCTATGCTGGCCCAGCGTTGGGGGTGGTGTTCTTACACCCGGCGTGGCATCGGAATACTTGATGGGCGTATTGACCAACTTCATAGGGCCGCAGGTTGGATGGTCTACTTCTACAACCATCCCTCGGGCTTGCACTGTTTATTCACGAAAGTGATTAGATACCGGAGATAGTAATATTGTTTTTTATTATTAAAAAAAGGAAATAAAAGCCACAGCCCTATAAACTTACCATGCGAATGGTTCAGGGTCCCCTGAATATCATTGATAGCGGAATATGGCATGCCGCTACCTTCGAACACCTCTAACCACTCCTGAGTACTCAACTCCTTTGTCTTGTCTTCGATCATCTTGTCTAAAGCGTCTCTATTCTTGACTCGAAGATTGTTGCTGACGAAACGTTCATCTGTTTTCCATTCTGGTCGGCCTAATCTATCACATAATGTGCCGAACAGCTTGTCGTTTCCGCCTCCAAGAAGGATGTCGCCGTCTTTTGTTTTATACGCACGGTAGGGTACGATGGAAGCTAGGAGTATTATTTTAGCCCAGACATGAACGTGAGGTTAACAAAACGAAAATAAAAATAAAAATAAAAACCTACGGTGAGCAGTTCCCCATCGGCCCGAATCTTTTTCACCGCTAATCAATGCAGAACTGGCCAGATTCGAGAGAGTAGCTACCTGGCAGTCACTCAAACAAGCATCAATATGCTGGCCCTTTCCAGTTCTCACTCGACTCAACAATGCGGCCATGATGGCATTGGACGTATAGAGTCCGGTGGTCAGATCCGTGACAGCTACTCCGACTTTCACTGGAGGTCCATCACGGGAACCTGTGATGTGCATCAAACCCATCTCAGCCTCGACCATGACGTCGTAGCCTGCCCGCTTGCTATAAGGCCCGGTCTGCCCATACCCAGTAATACTCGCGTATATCAACTTCGGGTTAATAGCTTTCACAGTCTCGTAGTCCATTTTGTACTTCTTCAGAGATCCAGGGATGTAGTTCTCCACCAGAACATCGCATTTTTCCACGAGCTTATGGAGGATTTCGACGCCGGAAGGATCGGCGAAGGACAGGCCCAGCGATTTCTTGTTGCGGTTTACCTACATAACAGGAGAGTCAGTCCGATTGAACTTAGTTGCCTGGGCTTTTTCAAAACAAATGTCATCTGTAAAAGCCTACACATACCGATAGATAATATGCACTCTCTCCAGGTCCTGTTTTGGTGCCTTCCTTGTACTTGGCGAAAGGCGGCCCCCAAGCCCTGGTATCATCGCCGCGGACTGGATGCTCGATCTTGATGATTTCCGCACTACGCGAACAGTATTTTGTTAACATATGTTAAAGTCAATAATGGGCTTAAGCTTTGAGTACGCAAAGTAGATCTACTCCGCCTTTTATACTTCTAAGATGCAAATGCTTACCCTAAATCCCCAAGTATTTGCGTGCAATATGGCTAGATCACGAAAAAATCTCCAAAAGAACCGTCAGCCAACCGAACATTTTTCCAGATATGGTTTTCTTAAAAACAACCGGAGGTGATAAACTTACGCCCGCAAGAACTCTTGACATATCCAGCACCCGAATGCCGGCGAGTGGGAGTTTTTCGGCATTCTGGGTGGTGGCAGCTGCGGCGGTTGCGAAGTGCTTGTGCCAATTGGCTGGTAATGTCAGGCCATCGTTCCTTGGCAGCAACCGGCTGGGTCTGCTCACAACGCTTCTTAACGTCAGATAGGATTTCATTGTGTAAGGATGGATAGCATGCAAGATCAACCCACAAAGCAGAATTGAGTTGGTAGAAGCTCGCGGCACAGGTTCTTTCCAGACCCCTTCAGATATTTATCCGCTCGGCAATGCAGACCGCGGGTTTAGCAGAATCGGCGCCACCACGAGAATTGGACTCGACATGGTTCGAATCCTCCGGAAGCTAATTTTCCCCCAAACCCGAGCAAATAAGCGCAGGCTCGGAGCTCTTCCGTTAGATCAGCAACGGCTGAAATAGCAGGCTTGCCAACCTATAACACGGAACGGCGAAAAGCTAATAAGAATTTGATTGATTTGGAGGTATTTAACCAAACGCAATGTTTACAGGTTTAGTTGAAAAGATCGGCAGTAAGTAAGGTGTAGTAACTTAACCCTTTAGCCCCGCACTGCCTTAACAATTCAGCCCACTAACATACCGTCAAAAGCGGTCACGTCGCTAGACGCTCAGGATGCCACAGCTAGTGGAGGCGGAGGAACGTCCTTGACAATATCCAATTGCGAGGAAATCCTTACGGATTGCCATTTGGGTGACAGCATTTGCGTCAACGGTACGGAACCCTATAAATTACCCCGCCCCAACTGACGTCAAAAAGTGGCTCTGCGGTGTAAACTCCACTGCCAGAGAAAGATGTCACTAAAAGTCCAAAGGAACATGCCTCACCGTAACCGCCTTCGACAAGTCCTCCTTTAAAGTCGGTGTAGCCCCTGAAACCCTACGCCGTACGAACCTAGGCTCTCTCACAAAGGGCTCTGGTGTCAACCTGGAACGTTCAGTCACTGCCTCGACACGCATGGGAGGTCACTTTGTTCAGGGTCATGTTGATACCACTGCCAAGGTCCTGTCTGTAACTCCAGACGGCAATGCGTTGACCTTCCGGCTCCAGCCGCGGGACAAGAACGTGTTGAGATACATCGTTGAGAAGGGATATGTTACATTGGACGGTGCGAGTTTGACGGTGACGAAAGTGGTAGATGGTGAAGAGGGGTGGTTTGAGATTATGCTGATTGCCTATACCCAAGAGAAGATTGTGACAGCTAAGAAAAAGTCTGGGGAGGACGTCAATGTTGAAATTGATATCGTTGGTAAGTATGTTGAGAAGAGCGTTCAATGCTATTTTGAAGGACAAGGAGGCGGGGGTGATTTTGCTATTCTGGAGAAGATGGTGGGTCGTCTGGTGGAAGAAAAGTTACGGACTTCAGCATCTTAGGATACATAATGCTATATCTCTATGCTATGCCACGAGGTGCCATATCCACGACTTTGCTTGTATGAATCTAATGGTATACAGTATGGTAAAAATGACACCAGGATTGTGGGATAAAAACAAAAAGGGAAGAAAGGTTCGGGGAATATATTAAATCGAAAAATAAAATTATAATAGGTTGTCAGAACAAACATGTATAATTTTTGTCCATTGTGGCTTAAGAGCCTGCAACTTCACTGAAAACTTCCCTTTAAACGCCTGAAACTTCCTCCTATCCGTCCGAAATGGTGAATGCAAAAGGAAAAAACGAAAAAAAGAAAAAAAAGAAAAAGAAGAAAAAAAATTTCAAAGACGTATTTCAGAAAAGCGGCATTAGAGGTCCCATAAAGCGAAGTGTATATGCTTCTAACCATCGCTTCTAACCATCGGCAGGTGCGTCTTCCATTTCTTCATCCTCATCATCGAAATCATCGCTATCCCAATCCTCATCTTCCGCACCCTCGTCATCTTTACCTGCGCCCTTCACCCCCTTGCCCCTTTCCTTTCGCTTCCTTTCAACATTTTCCTTCTGCTCTTTTCTTCTCTGTTCCTTCTCTTTGCGTTTCTTCTCCCAGGCCTCATCCAACTTTCGAGCTTCTGCTTCCGACTTGGTAACAACATGGTGCCACAAAACTTTACCACCACACAATCCCTCCTCGACTTTGGTCAGTTTTAATTTCATCCGCGGACCCAATTCCACCAACTTTACCGCCCGCTTTTCAACATTTGAATCTGATGATTTTGATGATGATTTCCTTTCCCCCGCCTTCATTCGTTGCAATTCGCGCTTATTCAAAACTTTTTTGGCCGTGGTCTCCATCACCTCGACTTCAGCGTCAGTGTCAAGCTCAGTTTCGCTAGCAGACGTATATCCAGCAGCCGATGGGTCGAGAAGGTAATCTGCTACATCATCTAGTTTCCCAAGGTTGGGAAGAGCCTCAGCCTTGCGGTCCCTATGTCGCTGTTCCTTGGGATTAAGACGCCGTATTCGTTTTGGTATTCCGGTCCGTTTGGTGGTGATGGCATAATGACGAAGATTTATGACATACGAGCCGTCCTCTGTTTTCTCTGGGGCCAGTTCCCTATCTAATAGCATGATGCGACGAATTGAAGATAATGGGGTGTTCTGAGGAGAGATTGGCGGAAACAATGACTGGAAGACGGTTGTTGTGAGGGATTCAAGGTGCTTTGGGACAGCTTTCGAGGTGATTTCTTCGTCTGTTTTTGAAGACATGAAATTATTCATTACTAGTAACGGGGGAGTTAGATGGAGCTTGTCCGATCCCTTTGGATGCTTTAGCGCCTTGATGACGTCCTTGCACAGTGAGTAATTTTCAACTCTGAAGTGTAGTGTAGGTCCACGGGGAGCAAGGGCGAGACGAAGGTTCGTATTTCCTGTACTGGACTTGGAGAATAAAAGTAGATGGGTCACTCCTAGAGGTCCTGTCATGACGGTGTAGTCCTTCAGTTTGTTCGATTTCCGCTCCTGTGTTAAAACGGTCAGTGCGAGCCAGGGTTAGGTGCAAAACTACAGATGTTTTCATATCTGATATAAAAAAGATCAATTCTTACCTTTAAGCGGCTGGCTGTGTCTGGCTCCATCATAGACCGTACATCTTTCACCAGCTGGCTAACACTGGGTCCTATTTCTCCGGCTCCGACCCGAATCACCATACTCTTCGGGGACTTCTGCATTGATGCGGAGCCAGTTTTGGGGGTGACATTGCTCGCGTTTGCAGCGCGGAGGTGAGTGCGCTTCTTTGTGCGTCTTTTCGCCATAATTAAAGCCTAATTTTTATTGTAGTAAAGGGTAGATCCAGGTCGTTCTGCTTCAAAACAATAAACACTCCATAGATTGTGCCTGTCAAATTTGAACTTTTTCGACTTGGATCTGGAGAAATTCCGCGGCATCCGGAACAATGATTTTGCGGGCATCAAAAAATATCGTTTGTGGAGAAATATTAACCACCCAACGAGGATCGTTTGCAGCTACAGGCACATACATCTATCTGCAGATTAATATTTATTATAAAACAATGCCGGCCTTAAAAAAGCGGAAGCTGGACCACGCAGCTCCACCAGATCTCACAGAAAACGATCCAGAATCCTCCAGCTCAGAAACCTCGCAGCAATCCCATGAAGAGCAGCCCTTCGCGGCAAGTGAACAAGATGACCAAACCTCTCAAGAACAACAAGAACGGGCTGCGACGAAGTCCTTCAAGGACCTAGGCATCATTGATTCATTATGTGAAGCATGTGAAGCCTTAGGCTACAAAGAGCCTACCCCCATCCAAGCAGAATCGATCCCGCTCGCATTACAAGGGCGGGATCTCATCGGGCTTGCCGAAACAGGAAGTGGGAAAACGGCCGCTTTTGCTTTGCCAATTCTACAAGGTAAAACACAGCTTAACCTCTTATTACGTGCGCCCTACTTGTGACTAATATCATTGCCCGTACAATAGCTTTAATGGAGAAACCGCAATCCCTATTCGGCCTCGTACTCGCTCCAACCCGGGAACTGGCCTACCAAATATCAGAGGCCTTCGATGCGCTCGGCTCGCTCATCTCAGTCCGATGCGCTGTCATAGTTGGCGGAATGGACATGGTCCCCCAATCAATCGCCCTAGGGAAGAAACCTCACATCGTCGTCGCGACACCAGGCCGTCTGCTCGACCACCTCGAAAACACAAAGGGCTTCTCCCTCCGCAACCTCAAATACCTCGTGATGGACGAAGCCGATCGCCTTCTCGACCTCGACTTCGGCCCCATCCTCGACAAAATCCTCAAGGTCCTCCCCCGCGAACGCCGCACATACCTTTTCTCCGCAACTATGAGCTCGAAAGTCGAATCGCTCCAGCGCGCCTCCCTCTCCAACCCACTCCGCGTCTCTATCTCCAGCAACAAATACCAAACCGTCTCCACCCTACTCCAGAGCTACCTCTTCATTCCTCACAAATACAAAGACGTGTACCTCGTCCACCTCCTCAACGAATACGCTGGCCAGTCCGCCATCGTCTTCACACGGACCGTCAACGAAACCCAACGCCTCGCCATCCTGCTCCGCGCTCTAGGCTTCGGCGCCATCCCACTCCACGGCCAACTCTCCCAGTCCTCCCGCCTAGGCGCCCTTAATAAATTCCGCACGCGCAGCCGTGATATCCTCGTCGCGACAGACGTTGCCGCGCGCGGCCTCGACATACCCTCCGTCGACGTAGTGCTAAATTTCGACCTACCCCCAGACAGCAAGACATATATCCATCGCGTAGGCCGAACAGCGAGAGCAGGTAAGAGTGGACATGCCTTTAGTATAGTTACGCAATATGACCTTGAAGTCTGGCTGCGCATTGAAAATGCGCTGGGGAAGAAGCTGGATGAGTATAAAGTTGAGAAGGAGGAGGTGATGGTGCTAAGTGATAGGGTTGGCGAGGCACAGCGACATGCGATTACGGAGATGAAGGATTTGCATGAGAAGAGGGGCTCGAGGGGGGCTACGTTAAAGGGGAGGAGGCCGGCAAAGGGGGGAAAGAGAGGGAGGGATGATATGGATCGTGAGGAAGGATAGGCGGTGTTCTATTGAGTGTTATATCATTAAAATCAAAAAATTAATCTATACGGTGTCTGTATGTGACTCTTACTCTGCCTGTTGCCCTTTGTATAGAGAATGCTTCTTACTTTCGACTTCAGGTTTGGGTGGTCAAAAATAAACCACGCTGTGCACAATAACTAGCCACGCGCATAGAAGCAGTAGAGAGAGCGCAGAAGGAAATTTTACAAAGTTTTGTCTGAGTGATCTATCTGATTCTTTTCATTTTTTCATTTCATTCAATTAATGATTCTCACTTAAGTTGGTCTCAATTTTTAAGCTCCTTTTCAGAAACATGGGATGGCAAAAGCCTAAAAAGAAAACACAAATTCATCGAATCCGGAGTTTTTCTTATAAAACAATTATATAAATGTGCCAAAGTGAGTGAGTCGTAATAGAGACCCGATTTTACCATACGCAAAAAAAAGTGGGGGGGGTGGAATAAACTCTCTCTCGCCATAATCTTTACGACCCCAAGAAACCCAGGCAGATGGCAGGTGTCTTCTGTTTTTTTGCATTGGTATCTCATGTCCACCCGAAATAGCAGTAACAAGCAGTCGAAGTGCGGAACGACGTGGGGTATCGACAATTATCTATGCGTATGGTATGGGAAATGCGATAATCATTGCTTTGTTTTTGCCCTTTTTATATCTTTTATCTCTTATGCTTCCCTTTTTTTTTGTTCTCTATTGCAAAGTCTTGGCTATCTTGCCAGCATCTTGCACAGAGCTTGCGACCCGAGTAGCAAGGTCGTCCGCTTCAGACCGAGTCGCAGCTTCTGCGTACACTCGAACTGCATCCTCCGTTCCGCTGGCACGTGCAAAACTCCGACCTTTGTTATAGCGTGATTGGAGCGCGTCGATACGCGCTTGCAGGCCCGCTGGCGATTCAAGCTTCCGCTCAGCGTCGGTGGTTTTGAATATTGATCGATCGGCCACCTCGATGCGTACGAGGCGGGACGGGAGGTCTGTATATGTTGATATCCATTCCTTGAGGCTCCAGCTTTTGTGTGCTAGGATCACCTCGACCAGGAGTAGATCCGAAAGAGCATCTCCAACCGCTTGATTTATCAAATCGGTTAGGGCAATAAGGCTTTCCAAAGCGTACTGTTGTGCTGGGGATTGTGGCTCGGTGGATCTAATGGTTTTGAGGGCATGCTCCGAGAAAGTTACGGTTCCGTGCCCGTTGGCTTCAAAATAGACGCCTACGTCAAATCTCATGGCGGCGTGGTGGAGATGCTTTACTCCAGTGGGTGTGCAAATGACGGGGAGTTTGAGGACTTTTTCTATGTATTCCGTACTCGAACCGTTCGCATATGCTGTCTGAACAACGCCAATCTTGAGTTTGTTTCCTATACCAGCATTCCTGGTTAATTCTCCAATAAAGGCGGCAGCTAGAGTTGCAATTCTGTCGCCGTCAAGGAGCTTGAAAACATTGCCCGTGTCGAGATAATAGTACACTAATCGATCTGCATCACCATCTAGTGAAGCGCAGCGGTCATGAGTTGAAGCTTTAGAAGATGGCGGGGCACGTTGTTTCGTTTTCACAAAATCCGCACCACACTGGACACAAAATGCCATTGTCAGCCATCAACACACAAAAATAAATATACATTTCGCTTACCTCAAAGTTCAAGCTATCTGGATTGATCACATTGTCGTTAACAACGTTGATATCCACGCCACCTTCCTGAGCGCTGGGTAAATACTTGATCAGCTCTCTAAGTTTCGGGCCTCCAACACCATTAGCGCAGTCAACAGTCACTGCCCCGGACGTGGTGCGTCCCTTCATCACTCTTTTAAATGCTCCGCTGAGCTTCTCATAATACCCCTTCTCAGTGGGTTCACCATATTCATAGGGTGTTCCCAGCGTATTCTTGCAGCGGACAATATAATGAAGCTGGGGCGTGGTCAAATATTTGAAATCTTCAAACTCAACCTCGGACGCTCTGAGCGCAGCAGATATCACCCCCACAAGGCGTGAGCCTGAGGCACGAGTATCCCTGGCGAATATCACGCGGGCAGGGTTCTCCATCTTGACCTCGATCTCGTTGATAAGGCTATTGTATACATCTCCCAATGCTTCAAGCGGTACATTTGCCAATCGGGTTGCGTATTTTTCCCAATCCGCCTGTAAAGTAGTGGTTTAGGGTGAATAAGCCAACAGATCAACAAAGGGGAGGGAGTTAGGTACAGCACTTACCTCCAACATCTCACCCTAAAAATCAAAGATCGTCAGTACTTTGAGCCAAACCCCGAACAATGGAATAGGGCACGACGTACCATTGGGTCCACAAGTTTGATACCATTGTCCTCAGCAGGGTTGTGACTGGCAGTGATCATTACACCAATATATTGTCCATTGAGTTTTCTCGAACGAAGTCCAGCTAAAAGTCCGACTGCGAAAACAACGGTATTGAGGATATCCCTGGTTTGTCACAGGGACATAAGCAAGAATCTCTAATTAGGTCATTCGAGCTGCGGCGGAAAAAAAAAAGGCCATGAGAAGAGAAGGGTACAAAGAGAAGAAGAAAAATATAGGCCAAAACTGGCGGAGGAGTGGTGGATAGGAGCAAATAGAGAGCATCATAGGATCTTACGCTTTCATGCGAAACTGCATGGCAAATTATCAATCAGAATATCATCCCTATCAAGGCTATTGCAAGACTGAAACAGGTAGAAACTCACCCCTGCTGTGCCATACTCGAACACCTTGCCTTCAGGCTTGGTGTAGGCGGCTGCAGCATCGACAATGGCTTGTTTGACCATTGGAGATGCCATGGTGATTAGGAAATTGGTGAATAAAGAATTATATGCTGAGGGTGAGGTCACCGTAAATGGCTGGTGCGTGGTAGGAAAGGAGGGGCTTTATATAATAGAGAAGAGGGGGATGCGGGCATTTACTTAGTGAGTTAGTCAGTTGCTCGCCAAATGGTTGGTGGCCCTGGTGGGAGTTGGTGATGGTTGTGGCTGACTGCAGCGAACGGGCGGCTGAAGAAGGCTTGGACTGCCAAGACCCGAGCGAGGGCAGAAAGCAAGTTTGCTGTGTTTGTCAGTTAGCAGGATCCACCCAACCGCACACATGTTGGGAGATGTATACAATAAAGGATGCAACAAAAAAGGGCGAGCGGGATACATCTGGTGGCAGATGAAAGATGTGAGAGAGCAACAATTTTGAGGTGCAAGAGAGCAAAAACAGTAATTGCTTGCATGTCTGGAGATGAGAAAGATATCACAAAAATTTGCACCGTTCATTGGCAACGAACAAGAGCAGAAGTAGAACCGGCTCCACCACTAGAGTGCATAAAACTTCCAAAAAATCGATAAATCCGAGACCCCGCCGAAAATGTCTTCAATATATCCTCAATATAAATATCTATGTATACCTCTCATAATTACCGAACCGAATAACGCTACAGCGAAAAATTGAATATGAAAAATAATTTAAGCCTTCAACCGCTCTCCAGCAATGTCATCCTGAGCATCCCGGACGAGGAAACTAGTTTCGTAGTAATCACAAACATTAGGGTGCGCAATGTATTTTCGTGAAGTATGGAAAAGGAGTTATTGCAAAACTTACGAATACCACCAGGCTGTAGGTACCACCGTCCCCAAATGCCATAGACTATGGGCATCTACCAGGCCATGCCAGGGTGGAAAATCCAACAGCTCCAGACTCATGGCCATGATAATCCACGCAACTATCATGCCAGGCCAGGCGGTCCACGATTTCATGTACTTCCGGTATCGCGAAATACTAAACCATGTCCACAACAAATTCTGTACAATCCCCACTGCAACATTGGCTGCCATGTTATAGGTATAATTCCACGACCAGAAGCTCAGGTAGGAGACATGTGCAATGTACAATACCGTGCAGGCGAACGTCCAGTGCCGGAGAAGCGTCGGCTTGTACCGGGGCCGTGTCTGGTCGAGGCGAAATATTCGAACAACGGAGAGATATAGCCCATACAGCACACTTGCACCTGCACCGAAGTAATCCAGCTTTTCAGTCAGGGGCAGATCGCGCGTATGGAATACCATGCTGAAGATCCAGCTGGCCAGACCAAAATATCCAAAGGCAAGGTAGAATCTGCGCATCGGGTACGATCGCGGTATCAACTCTCGAACCCGTGAAATCCCCTGGTGGTGCGCGAGGAGATTCATAAAGGAGAAGAGGACGGAGAAGGGCTCCTGCATGCCTAGTATTCGGTAGAAGGGCCATTTGCCGTGGAATTGGACTATGGGATCGAGCATTGGCGGGTCGCGGTTGACACGGCGGTCCGTGATGATGTGTTGGCATGTGTAATCGCATTCTGCTGGGCAGTCCCAGAACAAAACGCGGAGGTAGAGAGCTTTCAAAACATAAAAAGAGTCAGTGTCGAATGAAAGTTAAATGTGTGAAAGGTGTCTAAATAACTTTCCCCTTACGTATAGATGTCTTCCCATTCTCACAATTTTCAGTCTTGCATATCTACTTGGAACGATGACCGTTAACGAATTGCATTCCTTGTGGTTTGTTTCTGGCTCTCCTTCTGGAAGCTCGTCTGGAAGATGGCTTACCGTCACGCACTCCTTGAAATCCGGGAGCATATCCCCCAGAGACGCCGTGGACCTGCCAATTAAAATTACCAAAATCGTAAATACAAGAAATCGCCAGTACAATGGCCCCCTACTCATCGTGGAAGCCATGGTTGTTGGGCGGCCTGCTGGAAAGGTGCTGCCTTCGAAACGGCATTATTTGCAGAAGCTAGGGCGGTCAAATTCTGTGTAGAGCGCAGGGGGGCGTCATGTCAAATAGGACACACATCAAAACATTATTCAGAATCCAACGTTGCCTTCAAAAATGAGAACCCAACCTGAAAAAAAATATTATTATTATTATTATTATTAAAATAATACATCAAGTCAAAATTGCTAAATACAAACAAGTATAAAAATAAAAATACAAAAAAGTTATGGACAATGTGATAATCGAAATCACGACCTTTCGCATGCTGGAATAATGCAAAGCGAACGCTCTACCAACTGAGCTAATTGCCCAGTAGTTGCTGCAAAACCCAGCCTCTCAACCATAATGAGCCAGCATCTGGCGCCCCTCTCTGGCAGATCTAGTCCCAAGATCCACCCGCCAAACATTTGTCGCTTGGACACTAACCTGTTGGGTCCTAGCGTCCGCATTCACCTCCCTTTGAAAATCTAAACCTCACCCAAAGCCGCTGTATTTTTTTTTCTCGCTAGGGCTGTGAGTGAGTTTTCTTGCAAGGCTTGTCCCGACCTTATCAGGATCCGCCCAGCCTGATTTCTTCTCATACTCCTCTTCCTAAGGTTACTAATTTCTCCCTTTGGAGTATTTTTGTTTTCTTCGTATATATCCTACGTTTGATACCATGAACGGAGCTTCAAATCAAATGGAAATCACCGCCACCACCCCTCAACTGCCGTCCAGCGCAGACAGGATGGCTGGCATGGACCACGCAGAGGTTCGCTATTTTACGAGGTATATGACTCTCTATAATGCATCCAATTTCCCCTTGAACACAATCTAATACATTCTGTGCTAGTTACGACCACCATGGTAAATAAAATGGCCTTCTCACCCGCATCCCACTCTTCTCGAATCCCATAGCTGACAATAGCCAATTACCACGAAATTAGGCATTCATGAGGAGATGCTTGTAAGTTTAACATTGAGCCCAATCAATATTTATAATATGCAGCTGTTACTTCTCGGAAAACGGTGAACAAAATGAAAATGTTAATTTTTGTTTTGCTTCTGTTTATAGAAAGACGATGTTCGCACAAGATCATACAGAGATGCCATTTACCAAAACCGTCATCTTTTTAAAGATAAGATAGTGCTTGATGTTGGATGCGGGACTGGGATCCTTAGCATGTAAGTCGCCGAGATAACGTTCCAAATAAAAATTCAGCACATTATTCTAATACATGGTATCTCTCTAGGTTTGCCGTTCGCGCAGGAGCCAAACATGTTATTGGTGTGGACATGTCCTCCATCATCGAGAAAGCTCGTCAAATTGTGGCAGTAAACGGCATGGCAGATAAGATCACGCTTCTCCAGGGCAAGATGGAAGAAGTGCAGCTCCCTTTCCCAAAAGTCGATATCATTATATCTGAGTGGATGGGATACTTCCTTCTCTACGAGTCCATGCTTGACACTGTTCTATATGCTCGTGACAACTATCTCGTCCCCGATGGAAAAATCTTCCCAGACAAGGCTACCGTCTACCTCGCTGCCATTGAGGATGGTGAATACAAAGATGATAAAATCGGATGTATGTGTTTTCGTCATGGGTCCTGAATTGAATTCACCCACAGACAATACTAATCAGTTTTTCTCTGACAGTTTGGGACAATGTCTGGGGCTTCAACTACTCCCCCATGAAAGACGTTGCCCTTACCGAACCTCTCGTCGACACAGTCGAGCTGAAGGCTCTGGTCACCGACCCGTGCCCCGTCCTCACCATCGATTTATACACAGTCACCGCTGCCGACCTCGCATTCACTGTCCCCTTCAGACTCACCGCGAAACGCAACGATTTCATCCATGCCATCATTGCCTGGTTCGATATTGACTTCACTGCCTGTCACAAGAAGATCCGATTCTCCACCGGCCCCCATGCGAAATACACCCACTGGAAGCAGACCGTGTTTTACATTCGTGAAGTGCTCACCATTGAGGAGAATGAGTCCGTCACCGGATTCCTGGAAAATAAACCTAACGATAAAAACAAGCGGGATCTCGATATCAAAATCTCGTACACCTTTGAGACGGAAGATGAGACGCGTGCTGCACAAGGCAGCTGTGAGTATAAAATGTACGGCTCCACCTTTCTTCTCTCCCGACCCCAGTCTAAATAAAGCCAATGTAAAACTTGCGACAAAAAGTAAGATACTAATTGTTAACTTAGGTGTTGAATACATACAAACATACTTACCTCTTTATATTTTTGCTATCTTGCGAAGAATCTCTTGCTCTGCATATTATCTTTCTTTGTTTTGTTGTTCTTTTTCCTTTTTCGTTGGTTACTTTTCTTCTTTTCCTCTTTCTCTTCTTTCTCATCTGCGTAGCCTTAGACGTGGATGGGATTGCAGCATAAAAAGAGCACCGTAACGCCGCTTGCGCGCGCGTTTATCTCTGATCAGGCAAGAAAATGTCAACTTTATAAGAAAAAAGCGAGGTAAAAAGGCCAGAGAAATAGGACCACAGGCGTTTGGGGGAATTGGCATAATGTGGCGTCCGATTATATGGAAAATGATATATAGGATATGATTTCTAAAGCTCCTCGGTTTGTTAGAGATACCCCGAGTTGATGCTTAATCTTACGGCTTCATTCAGCACTTTTTTTTTTTTGTCCTTGTAGGCTCCCCTATTGGGAATACATATTTAATTAATATTTGCACCCTGTTAGTGGTTGCTGTTAGTTTTTCAACCTAAGTAACCGATGCCGCGAACCGCTCGCCAAATCGCCGCTGCGAAGCAGATCTCCACAACCTCGGCATAGTTGAGCCACGGCTACAAGCAAGAGCTTGCTGCTCTATTCCCCCGCAGAGAGCACCACCTATTAAATACCTAAATATGGAGCTCGTTTAACTCTCTCCTCTTTAATTGTACTTTAATTGTATTACTTGTTTTCATATATCGCAAATTCAAAGCTATTTGACTATTTGTCGCCTGGGTTTTTTCTACTATTACAATCAGATACTCATCCAGATCATTATCACAATGAGCGGACCAGGAGTCGGCCACAAGTTTCCAAGCCAGGATGTCAGCTGGACGAAGAGGGATGTGCTTCTCTTCGCAAACAGCATTGGGGCAAAAGCGGACGAGCTTCATTTCCTCTACGTATGTTTGCCAATATATAACTTCTCATCGGAATCAACAAAGGAAAAAAAAAGACATTGAGGGCTCGGTTTTTGCTGACTTCTTTCCTCCAACATTTAGGAATTGCATCCCAACTTCACCGTATTCCCAACATACCCAATTATCCTCCGTATGTCCAAGTTTGCCAAAGATAAAAGAAAATGAGAAAAAAACCGAAAAGAAACGAGGAACCCAAAAGCCTGAATTAGATATACTAATATACTACTCTATGACCTATAGCTTTTAAACTCACAAACCAAGAAGTAACCGACTTCTACTCTCAAAAATCCGGAAGTGTCATCCCCGGCGTGCCCACATTTGACAGCCGCCGGGTCGTCGACGGACAGCGTAAAATGACCTTCCTCAAGCCCCTGCCCGTCTCCAGTGAGGGGCGCAAGTTCGAACTGCGAAGCTCGGTCGTTGGCGTCTATGACAAAGGCAAGGCGGGCTCAGTTGTCGAAACGGAGCAACAGATTGTCGATAAGGAGACTGGGGAAATCTATACCAAGGCTGTTGGGAGTGGATTTTTCGTTGGGCAGGGGAATTGGGGGGGACCGAAAGGTGATTAAATAAACTTGAAACCACCCTCCCCTTTCTGTTTTTGTTTTGGTAAACGCGCAAGGGGGGTTGGGGGAGGTTTAATGGGGCAGGTTTGGGTTTACTCCGTACATACGTGCAAATCATGAGCTGATGGCTAATGATTTTCTTTTCTTGCTCCCACCGCGCATAGGTCCCGCTACGGTGAATTATCCCCCTCCCCAGGGAAAGAAACCAGATGTCGTCTATGAGTTCCAGACAGATGCGAACACACCTCTGCTCTACCGGTATGTTTGGCAATTCCGCTCTCTTGCCTATCCGGGCAAGGCCTTTCAACACATCGTGACAATTTCCAACTAAATTATCCTCTGCCTACAGTTTGAACGGAGACTATAACCCTCTCCACGCAACACCGGAGCCAGGACAGAAAATGGGATTCGGTGGTGTTATTATCCACGGCCTGTTCAGCTGGAACATGGCTGCACACGCAATCCTGAAGACCTTGGGCGGTAGCGATCCGAAAAATATCAAGGAGTTCCAGGCGCGATTTGCGTCCCCAGTAATTCCCGGTGTTAAGCTGATCACTCAGATCTGGAGGACAGGTAAATCTGAAGGTGGATTTGAGGAGGTGGTGTTTATCGTTAAGAACGGACAGGGCAAGGTTGTGTTGAGCAATGGTCGGGCGTTGGTCAAGGTCGTTGGTGGGAAGAGTAAGCTATAAGTCCAGGGGTACCATTCAAGCTCAGGATCTCCCTGATACCTCTATAGTCTGTAAGATGGGGGTGCGGCCAGTCAGAGTGCACTCATTTTTGATGCTGCCTTTCTTTAAGTCCATTCCTCAATATGTGATGCTAAACACCATTTCTCCCTTATAAACAACCTTATCTTCCCCTCATCCATCATGAACACCATGATGCACTATAAATTACTTATATGATCTTATTGATAATAGTTCTCTGCTCTTTAAAATATATAAATTCAATATCTTCTATTTCTTTTAATTATTTCTTTTCTCTGAGTTTTATTTCTTTTAAATAATACACTGTTTCTACTCTTTCTCTATATTTATTTTATATTACTTCATTTGAGTCTTTCTATATAAGTTACTACAATACTTTATAGTTTTTTTCTCTTGATATACAGATAATATATTTTCTCAATGAACTTGTAACTAGTACTTCTTTAGATATATCAAGAAAAGTTAATATAATCAGAAGAAGATTAATAAGAAGTGTCATGCCACAGCGGTATTCCCCGGGGGTATAGCTATATATAGAGTTCGGGCGCTAGTAATAGTGGTAGCTATTACTGTTGTGTGATCTTTTTGGTCGAGTGGTTAGGTGCCTGCGCCCGAGGTTCCTGGGCACTACAAGAAGCTTATATTAGATAAATATTATATAAGAGATATTATCAGGATTCAGATTAACTTGATTCTGGGTCACAGATAAGAAATATACTGATATTATAATTATTATTATTAATTATATTCAGTGCTTCTGAGATTGATAAGTCTTATATATATAAGATTTATAATAAAATCAGCTAATATCTTTTATAGAGTCACTGTGTATTTATAAGTATTGATACTTACTCTTTTCTTTTTATATATATATGTGAGGGCGTAGTGCCGAATAGACAATGTGAAGAACTAATAGCGGGTAAATGAATATAGATATATGCGAATGGCCGTTGGGCTAGGTATACGGAGTATGTACAATGGGTATGTAGCTAATCGCTGCCTTCTCGAATACTCGAGGCGGCAGGGATTCTATATATATACATCTATGCGTAGCGTTGTGTGCATGGCGCTAGTATTAGCGCCATCCTAAGCGATATAAGCGAACGTTAAACACATGGCATGACAATATAAATAAGAACTTTCAAGTATATACTAATTAAAGGGCCAGGTTCATGCTTTCTCCTACGTACATATACTTATACTACTGCGCACAGTACGGAGTTACTACTGCAGCTTTGTGATGCTTGACTTCCCCATCGCCAAACGGGAAAAACGGCGAAGTAAACGGTCAGCAGAAACTCTGTTGTTACTTTTCGGATACGCGGTTCCTTTTCTATGTTTGACGTCCGTTGGCATGGAAGATGGAGGTGGGGAAGAGTGTGCTGAAACCAAAGTAAAATTGGAGTAACTTGTGGCAAAACTTGGAGAATGGGTCTGATCCAATCTGATATCTCGATGAAACCGCATCATAATAATCATCACCATCACCTTGATCCTCCTTGACCACAATCCCACACAATCCCAACAGGATCAGATCCCGCCACTACCAGCACTTTTCCTTGCCTCAACCTCAACCTCAACCTCAACGTAATCAAAGCCATCAAATCAATCAATCGTCAATGGGTGATACTAAAAAAAAAGTCTCTGTAGACCCACGGGGTCAAAAAAAATGCACCCCGTGCCCCTTCTCAAACGTCAGCCATGACCACCACATCCACCACACATCCACCGCCTGGCGACAACAACAATACAAGTCCAGGCCAGAACGACCGCCGGAAAAAGCAAAAACCAGGACATCTAGGGATAAATACATACATACATACATACATACACGGATGCGTGCCTGGTAAAGCGGTAAGAGTGGTACCAAGTGGTACCGTATGGCAACGCCTCCCCTAGGGCTACCTACCCGCTCCACGTGACAAGCGCTGGTGGACTGCCCAGGTGTCCACTCCAGAGTCCAGGTACGGGACCGGGGAAGCAAAAATGGAAGCAAAGAAGAAAACTTTGATAAAAAACACAGAGAAAATCCCCGCCTTGCAGATCAGCATGAACGAGAAAAAAAAAAAATCTGACCTGGTTGGAATTTCTCAGCCTGGCCCGCAGAGCATAATCTTATCATACGAAACTTCCCTGGGTGGGATGGGATTGAGGCTGCGATTGGTTGGGCTAACTATAAATAACCAAAAAGTTTTTATTTCTTTCTTATGCTCTCCTCAGGCCATCTCATTATTGATTCCTGAAGGGTTGCTGCTCCCTCCTTGTCTCCAACAATATCTCGTGCTGGTTGCATTGGCAAGCAACCAATTTCAACTTTCCTGAAGAAACTTTTTTTCTCTCTCTCCCCCAGTTGCCCGATATGGAATGGGATAATACGGTATCATGAAAACATTGTTGTCGAATTCTTCTTTGCGGGAGAGGGATGTGACGTCAGGCTGCCGGGCGAGGGCTGGAGAGGGGGTCAGCGATCCTTGTCAGGTACCGCCGCCGGGTAGGAAGGGAGGGAGGGGGAAGGGTGAAGGGTGAAGGGTGTAGTAGTGGAGGGGCAGAAGCTGATATCGAAAAAGCCGCAAAAATGGGAAGAACCAGGAAAAATAGAACCCGCCTGAGGACCTTGGAACAATGGAAAACTCTGTTTGAGACTATTCAAGGATCTCCTCTGGTGTACGGAGTCTACTCTCTGATAACTTCTTGCTATGCGAAAAGCACGCCATATCCCGTCATTCTGCTCAACGTGGCGCTTCGAATTGTCCCATATTGGCGCCCACGGCTTTCTTTTGATGTTAACACCATTATGGAATCTTGCAAATAGTAATGAGTTTGAACATCACAGCTATTGAAAACTCTATAAGCCTCAGACTTCCGCCAAGGCCAGTCTTTGCGAGTTAAAAAAGACGTCATTGATCGGCCATTTTCGGCTCGGTAAAACGATATTCCGTTATCAGCCCTAACATATCTAGATATCGAACCTGTGGGGGAGGTTTTTGTTCTATCAGCAAAGGTTTGCTGAGTGAGTGGGATCAAAGATAACTGGCTTTGGGTATCTTCAGCGCGGGGTGACCGCTCAGAATTGAGGTTGGTATCATATCCCACCCACCTGAGAAGCTCGAAAGTTTTTGCAACTATCCATCCGTTAAGAACTTGCGATTGCTGACTTCTGGCGTCGTGGGCAGATCGAATCCTGGCAAAAAGAAGAGCGTGGTGATTTTCAAAAAACCAATGATGATTATATTAGACTGGCTATAACGAAAAGAAAAAAAATAGATTCGGGGTTGGTTCTTTTACCTCCCTTTCTATTTTTCACTTCGTGCATGATCCATCATCGATTAGCCTATTAGTTCTTTTTCTGAGGTTGAGAACTGTCCATCTTCCGCGAGAGAATTTGGCAGCTCTCTGCGCAGGGTATAAAAGAGAAAGAGGGGGGGAGGAGAGAGCATAGAAGATGAAACATAGCACACAGGTGCAAGGATATATATATGATCTGAAGCTGGACATCCTTCATCTACGGGGCGATTACGAGAACGGAGTGATGAGTAGAATGAAAAGAACACCGTTCCCTGCGAGCAAAGGCTCATGATTAAGTACTACGGTTATGGATTTTGTTGTTGATGTTTGTTTATTTTTTTCTTCCCTTTGGGTACTTCATCTCTCGGGGAAAACATCTTTTTGTGGAAGTAGCGATATAGCTATCGTATTATTCCGAGGCAGGAAAAACCGCTCCAGTGAGTTTGTTGATGCCCCCTACACCTGCCTGCCGCGCTTCCTGCTCCCCCAATTAGGACGAGAGACCGTGTTATTGTGGCGCATCGTGGCATAGCGACTGACTGAATTTGACAGGGCGTACGGAGCCTCTTCGCATTCAGTTCTCGACGGATGAGGGCGACGAGATGCTCTTTGAGGAGCAAATAAGCGCGCAGCAAATTAATTATTCAGGGCCAGTTTTGTGCGGACGCAAACGCAAGCCACCATTGGATTTAGTTCGCGGGAAGCCTGGCATGGGGAACTAAGGTGAGTGAAGACTGAATGTGGACCGGTTCATTGCGGCAGCTTTCTTTTATAGGTTTACGATGACAGCCTACTTGAGAGGAACTTGATGGGCAGGCAGAGGGAGGAGGAACGAGAGACATCACCGACGAGTGGCAGAAGTTAACTACAGCAAGCTGTAGATGTGTGTGTGTACTGAGCAAGAGTCGTAGTTACCCAATTTCTTTACAATGTCTCATTGAACCCGTTGGCGAATAGCGGCTAATCCCGAATCTAGTCCAGAAAATCTTCCAGCCCAGCTCGCGCTTTGACCCTACGTCGTTCATGTGGAAAAGATGGACTGATCATTTAGATATGTGGGCAGTGTGAGATGACTGTAACCCATACCCTCTGATTTATGTGTACGCGAAACTGTTATACATACACCAATGGAGGGGAAGAAACAGGAGTTGATTTTGATCTGTTTTACTCTTTAAATGAAGGGGCCCAGGTTGGTCCCAAGAGGATACTCCACAATCAATAGAGCGTCATAGCTTCCCAGTCCGCTCCAACCAAACTTTTTATCGTCGTAATTATTATTTATTAATCCGCCTAATATTCTGCAACCACTTCTTGCAGGAAAACTCCACTCGCTGGAACGGGCTCTTTTCTGCCTAGTTGCCAAGTACTAAGTGGATTTTAATAATCACCATATAATTATTAAATCGTACTATTTGAAGGCCTTGTAAAGAGAACTTCTGGTGTATTATAAAAGCTAGCTGAGTATTCATTAATCCAAATGTAATCTTGGCAGTGGATCTTGTGAATATGGATCGATGGCATGTTGCAGAAATGCTCTAGAGGTCTCACAAACACTATTATGGCCATGCCAACTCATAAAGCAGCCGCTGCGGCGGCCGCTGCCAATACTATGCTGCTGGCTGTCAGTGCTGCCGGTAGTATGATGATTATACTGTTGAAAAAACGCCGCTGCGAGGAATCGATTGAAAACGAGCAGAAAAACACTGTAGTGCCTAGGAACCTCGGGCGCAGGCACCTAACCACTCGACCAAAAAGATCACACAACAGTAATAGCCACCACTATTAGTAGCGCCCGAACCCTATATATAGCTATACCCCCCGGGGAATACTGCTCTGGCATGACAAACACATCATATCGTTATAGAGATTGGAATTCATTCTCGCATTGCTGGCTAGGCTTGATACTGGGCTGCAGAATAGATGAGGCATACTCTTCTTCTTGACTATTCAGTATATTCTCTAATGAGAGCAGCATACTGACATTATATAATCCCTTGTTATTCATATTGTTATTCTTGATATGAAGATTAATGAGCTTTGAAAAATCTTGCAGTTTTACATCACATCAAATAACCTTTCGAATGACCTATCAAATCCATCACAGCATGCCATTTACAGTCTCAGATTAACACTTTAACTATATATAAAGATGAATGAAAAGTTACATGAGCTTATACAACTTTTCATGTAATTATTATATTTATACACTGCACTATACAAAGAGGGCTTTGCTTGATATATATCAGCAAACTCTATAATATAGGCTTCATGCACATCACTAGTCAGAATAAGTAATATTTTCATGCAAGAAGTGGTTGCAGAATTCATCTAGTAGTGAGAATTTATGGTACAAGTGACAAAAATGGGATCAACAAGAATAGAAAAACACATTTCTAATTCTAAACAAGCTAAAGTGGATATTCTAGTACTTATATTATTTAAAGTAAATGAATCTATAAACTGTGTAGAGAAGCAAAAGTAAATAAAAGAAGAAGAGAAGTAGAACTGCAAGTCAGGGTCTAGAACTGTCTAACTGCAGTGTAGCCTGTCCACATGACAGCAAGTGTGAGGCCTAGAAAAAAAGTAAGTGAGGAAAAGAGATAAGTGTGAGAAAAGTAGAATGAAAAACAAGGACAATGGAAGAAATATATTGAAGTGCCAGGAGTCAAGAAAAGCAGCGGATTGCGCTAAACTCAATTAAGATTGAGCTAAACTGTATAGGGCAATTCCCCATCATAACGATATACCTAGGTATCTGAGGAATGTACCAATTCGACTCAGCATAGGATTCCGACAGCGTTGGGCTAGAACTTGTACCCTAGATCGGCTCGACAGATATATATTCCAGCGCAGTGTACATAAAACGATAGTTACCCTTTCGAAATCTGAATATTTCAGCTTCGACACACTTCCTGTGATCAAAGCTTTCCCCGACTAAATGTCCGCCGGAGTTCATACACTGAGATGTTCCAGCTAAACTAAATAGTAGTTATGTCCAGCTATTGCGGACTAACCAGCCCTCGGCAAAAAGGTACATACAACGCTACCGAACCACAATTTTGTAACCATCAGAGTTGCACAATCAATTAACATACACAAGCCATCATTGGTGGAGTGACCTCTGTGATAGCCATGAGTTCTTCATATTTCGCGCCTATCAGAAGAGCCGCTCGGCTTGCTTGCAAAAAGTGAGATCTTTTCTCAGACCCCACCAACCCCTCGCTGTAACAGATAGAAGGGAAAATTAACTTTAGGAAGTTCAGGGCTCCAAGCAGCAGCGTTTTATATCAAGTAGGGAGAAGACAACTGGTAAGTGCTCACACAAACATGCATCTGCGTTTCCTAGAGGGCTCGTAGTTGTCTGTAGCCGGACTTGTCCATAAGAGGCTGGCAGTTAAACACTTGTATTTGGTGCTGATACTCCCTTCCAGGGACTGGCATCATGGCCTGCCAGTAGAGCTCGTCCCTATGCTCTTAGCATTTCTAGACGAACTGATTCCTGCGGCGGGACTGCTGCGTTTTCACCCTTTGCCGGAGCTGCTAACTACTCCAGCGCTGTGAACGAGCCGGGCTATGTTCCTGTCTCCGTTGACCTTCCTGGAGGAGTTACGGGCAAGTGGTAAGCAAATCAAAATTCTCCGCCATTCTATCCTTTGACTGAACAAATCTTATATATATAAATGTGTATATATGTGCTTTGTTAAATTTCTCTTACTTTGGTCGTTGCTGACGGTATTTATCTAGGCCGAGTCTGTGGTTGAGGTTTGTGTTCTATATTACATCTGCACTTGGAATACAATATACTCACAAAAGACTAGAGATAACTGCCAATGCAAGAAATGCATTCACCCTGACACGAGACAACGGCTTGTAGACACATTTTCGGTAACTGCACCCAACTTCGAACATTCGCCCCTTTCTGTTTTTATACTTCGGTATCCTAATTGATTGGAACTTTAGATACCCGCAGATATTCACCCATCGGCAGTGAGAAAGTTGGACAATCACTTAGAGATTGAATGTACGTGCATGGTGTCCATTTTGTTGATACATGGTCTCATGCTTATTCCCTTCTAGGGGCAAATGATGACCATACTAGCACATATAGCTACAACTGGTTATCAGAACACAATCTGAATCAGGGAAGCCCGGAATTGGGCGCTATTAAGTTCGGGTATTTAGAGCCCAACCTGTATCTTGTATACTAGATTGATGTCTGCATTTTAACACTACTGTCAGGGCTGAGAGACAATTCGTTTCCAATGATCCAAATACCTACCCCACCGTCTTATACGACGAGGTGATGTCGTCAGACGATGGAGTTCGAAAATGGACGGATCAAATTGTTTGTTTACCTTCTACCACCCGAGAATGGTCTTCATACTAACTATTTATCCTAAAGTACCGATGGGGATTTTCCTTCGTCAAGGGCTCCCCGGCGACCCCGGAAGCTACGGAGAAGCTCTTGGAACGAATAGCTTTCATCAGACCTACACACTACGGTGGGTTCTACATCCCAGAAGCTCCCGCATAGGAAATAAAACCTGAAACTAAAAAAAATCTTGACAGGTGGATTTTGGGACTTCACCTCCGATCTTTCTCTGAAAGACATGGCCTACACAACTGAAGGTCTCGGCGGCCATACAGACACCACGTATTTTACGGACCCAGCAGGCCTTCAGATGTTCCATATGCTCTCGCACACCAAAGGTTCTGGTGGAGAATCACTCCTTGTGGATGGCTTTGAAGCTGCTAAGACCCTTTACAGGGAGGATCAAGAAGCTTATGAAGTTCTAAAGGAATTTGGTGTCAGTGGACATGCAAGTGGCAACGAGCATGTCTGCATCCAGCCAGCCCGTCCATTCCCCGTCCTCAACCATCACCCGGCCACGGGAGAACTATATCAGGTCCGATGGAATAATGAGGACAGGAGGCCCATGGTCAATGGATCTCCAGGGCAAATTAGCAAATGGTACGAAGCGGCGCGGAAATGGAATGAAATTATTATGCGGAAAGATATGGAGCGTTGGTTTCAGTTGGAGCCTGGCTCCCCAATGAGTATGCCTCTCAGAATTATATGATGTGGCCTCAACACGATATCTGTCTATCTATCCATGAAAAAATTTGCTAACTGCTGTCCAGTATTCGACAACTGGAGAATGCTACATGGTCGCGCTCCTTTTTCGGGGAAGCGGAGGATATGTGGTGGCTACAGTGAGTTCCTCTTCCATCTCTTCTTTTTGTTTTTATTATGGTTTCGCTCGTGGAATATTTGATTAACTGACGAGCATTCCGTTAATACTTACTACTAGTTAATCATGACGATTTCATGTCCCGATATTGGTTGCTCAGGGATGGGCGAGAAAAAGTATTGAACAGGATATAGCTGGCGGGATATGACTGATATGGAAGTATATATAAACCTTTTGTAAATTAGCAGGCTTCCTGAAGATATGCAAATAGCCAAAAGATACTATTGGAATATATTCACTATTCTGCGCTGTACTTCCTCCAAAACTCCATCAAACTTCGTGTCACATGACCTAGGCAATGAGAAGGTTGCGTACAGAGCAGGTTAGTCCGGATTTGGGATCAGCTCGATCACCCAAGCTCCAGATAACCGCAACAACCAATCTCAACAATCATATCTTATACGCTCTCTGCGACTCTAATTTCTGAGTAACAACAACACTCATACCGGCTACGAGTTTGCTTTTCCCTTCTACACCGACCTTTCCATTTCTCACCTGTCATCATGTCAACCCTGGAGGATCTTGACGATCTTGAGCGTGAAGACAAGGACAAGAAGGACCAAGGCGATAATAACGGGAAAGCGCCAGACCAGGACGGCGATGCCGAAATGAAAGATTCAGAGGCAGAGAAAAAGGAGGAGGAAGAAGACCTAATAGACGAGGAAATCCTTCGATCAAGCACTAGAGATATCATTAACAGACGAAAACTGTTAGAGAATGACATGCGGATCATGAAGAGCGAGTTCCAACGTTTGACACATGAGCAGAATACGATGCAAGAGAAAATAAAGGATAACTTGGATAAGATTGAGAATAACCGGTATGTTTGCCTTTGTTTGTCACGAATGCATTCATGCAAAAGACTAATAATGATATCCTACGCCTTTGCCTTGCCTGATAGACAACTACCATATCTCGTAGGCAATGTTGTTGAGCTCCTTGATCTTGACGTTGAAAAAGAAGCCGCAGAGGAGGGTGCCAATATTGATCTGGACGCCACCCGAGTTGGCAAATCTGCTGTTATCAAGACCTCGACCCGTCAAACTATCTTCCTACCTCTCATCGGCCTCGTCGACCATGAAAAGCTGAAACCAGGAGACCTCATCGGTGTCAATAAGGATTCATACCTTGTTTTGGATACTCTACCGGCCGAATATGACAGCCGGGTGAAAGCCATGGAGGTTGACGAGAAGCCAACAGAGAAGTACACAGACGTTGGCGGATTGGATAAGCAAATTGAGGAGCTTGTTGAGGCAGTGGTATGGCCAATGAAGGAGGCTGATCGGTTCAAGAAGATTGGCATCAAAGCTCCCAAAGGTTCGTCATGCGTCAATGAACTTACTTTTGTCGCCCAAAACATCAATAAACATACCATTACTAACCACCACCTCGTCTTTTTGACAGGAGCTCTCATGTACGGACCCCCCGGTACAGGCAAAACTCTTCTCGCCCGTGCCTGTGCCGCCCAAACAAACGCCACCTTCCTTAAACTTGCCGGCCCACAGCTCGTCCAGATGTTCATCGGAGACGGCGCGAAGCTCGTCCGTGATTGCTTTGCCCTAGCCAAAGAAAAAGCCCCTTCGATCATCTTCATCGACGAACTCGACGCCGTAGGCACAAAACGTTTCGACTCGGAAAAGTCGGGTGACCGCGAAGTCCAACGAACTATGCTTGAACTCCTCAACCAGCTCGACGGCTTCGCCTCCGACGACCGCGTCAAAGTACTTGCCGCCACGAACCGTGTCGACGTGCTCGATCCTGCCCTTCTGCGTTCCGGCCGTCTAGACCGCAAAATCGAATTCCCTCTCCCGAACGAGGAAGCACGCGCCCAGATTCTGCGTATTCACTCCCGTAAAATGGCTGTCGATGACGCTGTTAATTGGGCTGAACTTGCGCGAAGTACCGATGAGTTTGGCGGTGCGCAGTTGAAGGCTGTATGTGTGGAAGCTGGAATGATCGCGTTACGCAAGGGGATGAATAAAGTTGGTCATGAGCATTATGTCGATGCGATTGCGGAGGTGATGGCAAAGAAGAAGGATACAAGCGCTGGCATATATGTTTGATTTTTCACTTGTTCTTTTTGCCTCTCATTTCTCATTATCCCCTTGCTGAACGCAAAGATTGCTCGCTCACGCCCTCGCTCTTTTTCGATGGTTGGTCGGCTCAAGTGGTGCCATGTGTGCGAAATTAGCAAAATAAATACCGCATTGAGACCAGAGGCTATTTTAGAAAGGATTGGGATCAATTGTGGTGTTAGCTTGTTGGTATATCTGGTATTCCCTTTGTAGATGGTTGTTTCGAATATAGTTATTCGATGAGATGATATTTCTGCAGCAAACAATAATAGGCACTGGCATAAAGTATGAACCAGTAGTTTACCATTATCTATAAATAAATAAAAATACAGGCTGTTATCCGACAGCAGATACGAACGTACTCCGTACTGTGCATGTTCACTTACGTGGAGACAGTGAAAAAGGTAACCCGTACTTTAAATGAACACCAGATCATCATATCAAATAATGACAGAGGCAAAGAACACGCAAGTCCAGCTTTATTTTGTAAGGGGAAAGCAGAAATAGAGGAGAGTACATGAAAACGGTGGGAAAAAATGAAATAAGGGTATCTTGCGTCTGTCGAGACAACCGGAAATGCGAATAAACAAGATTTTCACTAAGGTGAGGAACGACTATGGTTACATTGTTGTTAAAGATGCGCTCCCCCAAAAAGAATGCCAAATTAAACCTAAAAGTAGGGCAAAAAAGCAGTGTATTTGGGACATGGCAAATATGTCCTCCATCTAAAATGCTGCTGCTAAAAAAAATATTTAAAAAATCCGGAAATGAATAAAGAAGTAAATATTAACATAATCATCTGTTCAGAATAGTTGTTCCAGTCTCACTATATCTGCCGAGATACTGTTGCTTAATGGTCTGTCCCGTTCGACATGAGACCACCAGTCCTTCCCCGATTTATGTCCCCGATTCCAGGACCCGTCACAGGGTTCTCTAGCGCTCCAGAGCGGTTGTCCTGTCCAGGCGCCAGTACCGGTGGCAGCTTGGGAGTTACCCATCTGTATCGTCGGAGAGAGCGGTGCTGGTGTGCGCGGAGACAATGGTTGGCTTGGTTTTTGATTAGAATTACTGTATCCAGTACTACCGCCGCTGCCCCAGGAGCCAAATAGAGATGGGGAAGGGGAAGAAGCGAGGGTTGTCGTTTCATCGTTCATGCTCGAGCCGGTGTTTAGTCTGTCGGTGAGCGACGGCGATGATGCTGCTGTGGATAGTCCTGTTGCCGCTGAGTATGCTAGCGTTTGATTTGAAAATAGGAAATGACGCCAGCTTATTAGGCCGCCGTCGGCGTCTGAGCCGGGTATATCGGGCGTTAGGACAAAGCGGGGAGGCGGTGCGCCCACCGTTGTACTGGATGATGCGCAGACTCTACCCATGCATAATGGAAGCGTGAATTCATGTACGGTGATGCCATGTGACTCTCTTTCAAGAGAAGGAACAAAACCTTTCTTTCTCAACGGACCTAAGATGTCGTATTTATCATCCAACACCGATCCGTGAGTAGGTTCAGAGAGCGCGAGTGGGTTTGGCAATTTGATCGAGCCTGAATGGTCACTAACAACGAACTTGATGCCCGTTTCGTTGCTTTTCGAAGCCTTATCAATGAGCGTTTGGCCACGTATGCGCGCTGAAGTCAAATTGTTTCCGCCTGGAAGCGCTAAAGGTCGCTTCGGAATTGAACCATGAGAACTTCGAGGGAGGGAATAACGGTCTGCAGGTACCATGATCTGACCGTTTCTCGTAGGCCGACAAACGGCCTGCAACGCCCCAAGGGGTTCCATGTCATGGGGTGCACGGAGAGACTCTAGGTATGGAAACCCCGAATTTAAGATACTCTGGGCGAGATGAGAATTTGCTGTGTTGGACTTGCTGAGTGATGACAGTGGTGGGAAAGATTGAAAATCGTTTAGAGAACCATTAGTATCTGGACATGCCACGTCCCAATGGAGATGCTTCAGGACTGAAGACGCGAGTAACGGTTGGAATACCATCCCGTCATCAGAGAGCGTCAGTGCAGTCTTGGTTTGAACAATTTTGAAGCGTTCCAGTTTCCTCAAGGATGCAAGAATCTTCGAAATTATCAGGAGAGAGCTAATATTCAATTCTATTAGGGTCAAGGATTTGAGGGAGCGAGCCTCCGGGCGTGTTGAATAATGCGCGAGTCCGTTTTCTGTCAATCCTGGGAGATTCTCAAGGCGGAGGGATGTTAACTGAGGGAAAAATAATAATGTACGATCCGTAAAATCATCCGGATGGAAACCGCAAATGGTCAAGTGACGTAGGCACGGCAGGAAGTTGAACATCCGTAGGAATACTCCATGCTCCATTACTCCACCAGAATCCAAAGAATGTATCATGAGAGTCTCGAGGTTGGACCATGAAGTGTGGTAGTTAAGGAACTGGAAAACTTGGATACTATCCAACAGCTCGGAAGTTTGCTGTTTTGTCCTTTTGTTGATTTCAGAGTTCTCTGCAATGATCCAGGCGTGCTCTTTGAGCTTCTTCCGTGTTGAAAGAGCGTGCGTTAAGCGATCAAATTCGTGGCTATATGGTAACGAAAGACCAACCAGGCGTTCCAAGTTCGGGCATACCATCACGACTGATGCAACAAGATCGCGATATTCTTGCGCTGTAATGCTTTGTTTTCCATTTCCTCCCGTTGCCACTTCCAGATCCGGCACCCTAAGCTCAAACACTGCATTGGCCAGCAATTTTCTTTCTCGAAGCGATCGTCGCAGCAACCTTAATCTACTTCCTCTTTTCCATTTGTATTTCTTGAGTTGGGCTGGCGAATCGTTTCCTTGGATATATATTTTGTTATATCTAAAGATATTTAGTAATTGATCGATCCATTAAGTTCTAGACTCGCATACAGTTTAGCCCTCACAGCCTTTTCCCACGCTCTGCTAGTCAAAGCTAAAGAATATAAATCTCTCATGTAACATGTTAAACATCCCTCGCAATTGGGAGCTAGGTGTGAATATTGTAGATGTGATAAAATACAGTCGTAAACCTCCTGTGGCAACGGCTTCAAAAAGGGTAATGGTTCCTTGGAGGGTGATTTCGCAGGCTTGAACGAGCGGAAAATGAAACTGCCTGAAGAGGCAACGGCGGTAGGAGAGTATATTTCTGGAGTGGTTGCATTGGGATAGTTGTTATCTCGGGCATATTGGATCGAGGATGCCCTGGAAGAGGGGTTTCTGGGTTGCACGGACATAGGATAAACGGGCGAGCCCTGACGGTTGGGGGCCACCCCTCGATATTGATCGCCATTGTAGGCCATTCCTGTGGAGGCAGATGGTCTACTTGTAACTGCGTTCATTGCGCTATCTTCAAACCACCGAAACGGAGGAGATAAAAACGCTGATAGTGAAAGCCCGCCGCAAATATCAAAAAGGAAGTGGTTTGTTTACTCATCACTGGAAGCCAAGGAAGAAGAACAGAAGGAGAGAAAAGAACAATTGCCGAGTAGAATTGGCCCAGGCTAATAGCGCAGGCTCACAGAGAGGAATCGCTTAGTTTCTTTTTTTCCGGTGACGAGCGTGGTACAGTACCAATATGACAAGCCCCGACGATCAATCCCCACAAAAAGGGTGATCTTTTGGGAGCAAGGCGGACAACCACTCCAATACGGAGTACTTGTTCAACGAGTGAACGAAGGAGCAAGGAATAGTTCTGTTTCGTCTACGGAAACAGATGGGAAAATATTTTGAGCAAAAGGAACAGCCAACTGACACACTTCAGTTGATCATCCCGTCGCCCACCGATCGTTCTTCTGCAGCCGGCGAATTTATTCGGAGATGGTTTCCATAGGCTCCAGGCCAGCTAGAAAGAAATAGCTTCCCTTTAGCGCGTTGCAGACTTTGGTGTGCGAGGTTAAAAAAGCCACCAGCCTGTGGAAGATCGAAAGAGGAAAAAGGGGTCGCGGAGCCGTGAGGGGTGAGCTGTGCCTGCAGTATGATGCCATTTTCACTGCACTCCATACTCCGTAGTCAAAACGTCACAGATTGATGTGTGGAACTTTTATTCCTTTTCCTCCTCGCAGGCCCACCTTTCTTGTCAGCTCGTATTGACCTCAAGATCGGAGGCTGACCTCGGTGCCTAGGAATGATCTAGACATATCGGGATTAGTGCGGCCGTGATGTTGTACTAAGCCTTATCGGGGTAAGCGTTCAATTACTGGCAGGTACCTAGCAAAGGTTTCTTCCCCTGAGCCGCCCCAGCCAAGCCAATGGCGGTTGAAACTTGAAGCATAAACTTTCAATGATAAAAAATTTGTGGACGGGTTAAAGTTAGAACAGAAGACATTCTTATCAGAATCGAAACAAGTGGCTTACCAGGGCTTACGAAGGCCAGGCAAATAATAACGAACAGGCCATGTTGATCAGCACAACCTGTAATCACTTAATTGGCGGCCTCCTCGCGGTGAATTGCATACTACATTCCTTATGGAATACGGAGTACTCCATTCTCCGTACTCCGTACTCCGTAGTTAACACGGGATCGTTATTCATTCGCCGTCAGATTTCTGTTGATATCTTCCCAGAGCTACTCCCTATGTAGTAATGATGCGGACGTCGCTAGCTGATTCATTCTTGAAGAGATAAACGCCTCGTCTTCTACTGGCTTCACCAGCACCCTAATATTACATACTTGTGCTAAATCTCGCGTTCCCTCTGTCATGTACGGAATATTTGGCCACCCCTGATCTTGGTGTTCCGAACCCTGCAGATATTGCTTCTATCCCTTGCATGGTGCTTGCGCGGTGGGAAACGCGGCAAAGCCCTGGATGTTCTCAAAGATGATACGATGACAGCTGCGGGATCTCAGTCAAGCCAGCCAACACTCATATTGCATTCTGCAGCCATGGCTGGGCTCGTGCTGATATACAACAAAATGATAGGAGCCACAACTGCTCGTAATCCTCAGGGATGCAAGTATCGGGGGAAAGTCGTGTGGCTTGTGTGTGAATATTAAACCCTTTGGTGATGAATCTACGGAGTACCCTTACTCCGTAAATTTTCATCAAACGAGGGTGCAGCCGCTACAGATTCAATCTCGTATGCGCTGGGGAGTGATAATCTGCTCTCAAAACCTTTTCAGACCAACACCCTGTTGACTAGATCAGATAGCAAAACAATATCGACAGCCTGTTCAATTCCTGTGCGCATTCGACAATATTTACTGCTGTCTAACTCACCATCTCAGTACATGCCATGGAACTCGGTTATGGTAACTATTGCATTCAACTATATACTCCATACTCCGTATATCAAGCAAAAATCCCATTAACTTATTGAACCTCGCTGCTAATTTCAAAAAAGTAGCTCTGAATCTATACTATACAAGTTTTGAACAAGCTCTCTTTTTTGGCCAGTTTTTATTGTTAGTGCATTAGATTTTCTCAGACGGACCAATGATGGTCCCGTAGTGTAGTGGTTATCACGGTGGATTTTGATGAGATCTCAATTTCCACTAACCCCGGTTCGAGTCCGGGCGGGACCTAATATATATATCTTCCACCGAGCTTACTTTTTTTCTCCATCTCCATTAGTTAACTACTGTACTTGTAGAATTGGTGCTTAAATAAAGTTTGCATTTGTCCGTACACTGGCGGTGGCTGCTGACTCCTGTTAGATTTCCGCTAACAACAAATGTCGACATCCCATCTGATTTTCCATGATTTTCCTGTTGCGGAGTACGATGTTCCATACGTGCATTATTGACATGAGGAGTGGGGAGCCTAACTAAGGTACCTACCTATGTTACTGTAGTACATACTTAAGTTAAAATTAATACCGATGGCAACTATATCCCGTCCGGAAAATTCCGCAAACCTACGCAAAATGATACTGGGGCTTCCCAGAAGGAAAGGTCTGGCCGTTGAAAAAAAAAATAAATAAATAAATAAAAAATATAAATATATGCCGAACTGCCTCTAGGCTACTTACTCCGCAGAGTCCCCAGTGTTACAACACTACTCCGTACTGTATATACCTCCATCGCTGGCTCAGGAGGGGGTTGGGTTGATAAACGAGATCGACGAGCTATGTTTCACTGGGGGGACACTAAATCACAGACTAAAAGAAGCGAATCGGGGATTTGCTTAAAACAAGGCTACGGAGAGCAGCGTAGAAAAAATAAATCACTCCATCACTTACCTTGCGATTCCAATACAGTACTCCGTACTCCATACCCCTTTTTTTATTATTTAAAAACATGGGAGAACACCCCAGGTCCGGGGGGGAGTGCGGAACTAATTATGTCATAATCTTTTCACAAAATACTACGGAGTATCTATCCCGATTTGGATTTCAAGATCGAAGGTTTATAATTTTTTTATCACTTTGTCCAAGGATTGACAATTACACTGCTGTTAAAATTAATTAAGCTTCGTGTCTTTCTGGCATTATATATAATAATATAGCCAAACTAGGATAAAAATCACTGCTGTCAAAGCCGCAGCTTGATATAAACTCGTACCTAATTTCCTTCGCCAGCATCGCAATTCCCACGGTAGCACGGAGTATGAACTGAGACCAATGAAGCAGCTGTGAACATCTGCAGATAAATCTGGAAGTCCAGGGCTGCGGTGATGCGGGCTAACTTACTAAGGATGACAAAGTCCTTTCCACTGTGACCCCGAGACGCTTTTTATCCTTGTCGATGATGTTATTCCAGTATTTCGATGTGATGTCGAATGTATCACCACGGACATTTCTTCGCAGTCCATTGACTTGTCTAACCAATAGCAAACTCTCTTAATTGTCAAGATTTGGAACAAAGGCTGAGGGCTGAAATATACCCTTTTTAAGTCTTGTGATTGCTGCGAGAATCCGGCACAAATGTCACTTTTGCTTGATTCCATCCTTCCAGCATTTAAACTACTCGGCAGGTTGACCATACTTCTCTTGCCTAGTATATAGAGCGGAGGCTAACCCCTCCAAATCCGTTCTACCTTTTGTCCGCCGCGAAGATTTTACAAAAGGATTTTAAAAGGGGAGATTACGACATCATGACGGACAGCTACGATTTCATAATTGTGGGAGGTACACTATACTACCCACTCTCATCATCAAATGCGATTTACAAAATCATAGTTCTAATATTTAGTAGGAGGTACCGCAGGTATTTTGTTTGCCACTCGACTGGCAACTGCATTGCCAGAAAGCTCAGTTGTGATACTGGAAGCTGGCAGTGCATTTCCGGATACCACACATCTTTGCCCTTATGACAGGTACCATGCCTGGCAGCGGCCTGATCTAGACTACGGGTATACGACGGCTCCCTTAACTTTCCTCAAAGGCCAAACGTACGGATTTCTTCGTGGCAAGGGCCCGGGTGGATGTTCCAATATTAACTTCTTAACTTATACGCGTGGCTCTGCAGAGGATTATAACTACTGGGCTAAGCTCGTTGGCGATGAATCTTGGAAATGGGAACATTCTCTCAGGAGATTCAAGGAGGTAGGCAAACTGTTTTACTTCGGTTTATGCAAAAAAAAAAAAATAAATAAATAAATAAATAAAATAAATATATAATATGGCTCACTGTGGGAATAGATAGAGACTTACCATGCCGACCTGTCCGAGGACATGAAGAAATATGCCAACCCTTTGCCAGAGAACCATGGATATAACGGGTGCGTAAAAAGATATATTATGAGCCCTTGCTTTCAACCAGGATCTAATAAGCTCAGACCGCTGCATGTGAGCTTGCCTTCCCGGTGGGAAAATGGAGTGACGGGACTTTTGGATGCAACCGCAAGATACGGCGTGAGATTTTCCCTGCCATAACTCCAGTTTGGAGGTGGATGCATATCTAAAGACTTACTCTAGATGACATTAAACATGGACCCCAACTCTGGGAACCCTATCGGGGTGTCTGTTCCATCTACTACAACATTTAAAGGCTATCGCTGTACCAGCGAATCCATATATACCAACCATCGTCCAGCAAATTTGAAGATGATGACTGACATACAAGTTGCCAAAGTGATCTTTGAAAACAAGGTTACGGTTGGTGTTCAAACAGTGAATGGCCAGAAATGTCCGTGGACTCCCGCTTTTTTACCTCATTTTCGTCTTCTTGACACAAAACTAATATGCACCAATAGTCACCGCGAATCAGGAGGTAATACTATCAGCTGGTTGCTTGGACACCCCGAAGATTCTACTATTATCTGGTATTGGACCCAGTCAAGAGCTCGCCCAGCACAATATTCAGACTATCCACGAGCTTCCTGGTGTAGGCAAAGGCCTATCTGACTACCCCTTAGTTGTGTTAGGTGCATTATACCCTCCTGGGGTAGGACTTGATGATCAAGCTAAGTTTTATTCTGATCCTGCTGCCATTAAAGCCGCACGAGAGCAATGGAAACAGGATGGAACTGGACAGACAAACCTGCATTTTTCTTGCATAGTTACTGGATGGCTCAAGGAAAATTCCATTCTTACAACCAACGAATATCAAAACTTAGATGCACTTGCAAAGGAGCATCTGATCAAGGATTCTGTACCACATTATGAAATTTTCTTCGCAGGCCCACATTACCCGCCTACATACATTATACCAGAAGGGGTGTCATACCTCTCTAGTGTAGTTTGTCTTACGAATATGCAGTCTAAGGGCGAAGTTACACTGAAATCAGCGAACGCAGCTGATGATCCTGCCATTGACCTTAATTTCATGTCACATCCTTATGATAGAAAGATGCTGACCCTGGCAATAAGAGAAACCATGAAGTTTTTCCAGTCTGACGTACATGGACTGGGCTTTAAGGAGTTTGTTTTCGCTCCGAAAAGCCAATCAGATGAAGATATTGGCGTATGTTCATCTTTGTTTTGCGTTCAATTCTTCCCCCAGCCACCATGCTGATCTCCCCTATCTTTCTACACTGATGAGGAGCAGTTAATATGGGAGACCGATGTCTAATTTATAAACTTAAAATATATAGGAATTCATCGACGAAAACCTAATTCCTGCCTACCGTGGAGTTGGAGGCGCAAAAATGGGCAAGGTGGACGACCCGACTGCCTGTACAGATCCCAACTTCCGGGTTTATGGCATTGATAAACTGCGAATAGTGGATTTGAGTGTTTGTCCACTGGCGCCAAAGTGAATTGGGATACTCGATATGCCTTTTTTAATCTCCCCCCCCCCCCCCCATTTTGTTTTTCGCGCCTTTCCATTCATAAACCACTTCTGATAGGCTTCACCAACAGTAACCATACTCAGCCTACAGCATACCTCGTGGCGCAAATTGCTTCCGAGAAAATAATAGCGGAATACGGCGGAAATACCCATAGTTTTCCTACTCCAAATTAGCAACATGCCCATGATTTACGTACTAGCGAGAAATGAGGGAAAATGCTTTCCGTTCTTACTAGTTGTTTTACTGGCAGAAATTTGATCAAAGCATGGATTTAAATGAAGCTTTTGCTCTTCTTGGCGGGTAGGCTAAATATAATTTTGCTCCCAGGTAGGCCGTTTTCTGCGTCCTCTTCCGACGTCACTAGAACTACTACCTAGGCACATCTTGAGTGTTTATCGAAAGCAATCTTCTGGTGAAGGTCTAGTCAAAGCGTCCATCCGTAGCATTTTATCTAGGAGAGAAATAAACGGGTCATCGGGTCGGCGATACAGCATATCGTCAATAGCACCGGGAAAAATTGGCCCTACCAGGTTGATTCGTTGTAACGTAAAATCACCAATGCATATATATTATATATATATATATATATATACATCGCAAAGCGACAACTCCCAGAGCTAATCCACCAACCTTGTTGTCGTAGCGTAGTGTTGTTGGCGAGATTTTTTTCACCGGATCCCCCTTCCACTTTGTGCTCGCGGGCAGCACTATATACCTACCATATAAACCTCCGAAGGTTTGTAGCTTGGCGTATATAGGCACAGCCTGATTGCAGGAAAGAAATATCTTCGGATAAAACTATAATCACCCCAGCTTGATATGAAAAACTCAACCCCGTCGGCCATGTACTACCGTACAAGAATTGTTTTGCCGGTTTGATTCACTAAGTTTAATTAAATTTTTTAGCAGCAGTGGTATAATTATCAATTCCTCCTCCGTACTTTGTCCTGCTTCACGCAGTGGCCTCAATGAAGTTATGGTTTTTTTTTTTTTTTTTTTTTTTTTTTTTTTTTTTTTTTTTGAAGTTTTTATTTCGTTTCCTTCGCCTTTACGCGGAAGGAAGCTAAAAGAGAAAGAGAACGCGGAGAGAGCCGGGCATATTTTTAAAAAAAACATGTTGAACTCCCCCAGGTACTTAACTCACCGCGCCTCGTCCTTCCCTCGCCGGTCAATTTGGAATTGAAACAACAATGAACAAAAAGCCGCACCAAAGAGAAGAGAAAATATACGTCCCTCAAAACCGAAAAGAAGGAAATGCAACTCTTCAGTAGATGTATATATAATGCGCTAAAGGATATCATGATAGGATATAATAAATCCTTAAGAATTGGATATATATATAATAAAAATAAAATAAAATAAACAGGGGGGAAGAAAGGAAGGGGGGAAAATGAATATTTGATGCCAGTATGTTGCTACCCATAATATGCAATAACAAATCAATCAAAGACGGCCACCCCCAAAGTGATCGAAAAATAGACAAAACAAAAAGAGCAAAAGTTGAAAGAGAACGAAGATGCAAAAATGCAGGAAAAAAACGGAAAGTGATATCATTTGGTTTAAACTATGGAAGAAGGGGGTAAAAAAAAAAAAAAAGACGGGTTTGGGAGATGATATATAGTTGGGGCGTTCATTCATGGAAAATTTTCATCTAGGAGGGAAATTTCGATATTTTCCTCAAGTCGTTCTTCTCTCTCCCGCAACCAACCAACTAATCGATCGATCAATCAATCAATCAATGCACACCCGTCGATGCAAAGAATGAAACGAGGAATGTTTCGAAACAAAAGTATATGATAAATAATAACCATTTAAAAAGATGAAAAATAGAAAAGAACAAAACAAAAACACTCAAAAATAACAAGGCCCTGGAAGTGGGGCTCGTAAAACGTCTGAAACAGGGTGTCTGCCAGACAGACATGCATGCGTGCATCGTTAAAAAGCGCTTGGATATGTGAAGACGTGGAAAACTTTTTTTTTGGCTCGCGGCTCATACAATAATAATAATCGTCGGCAAACAACACCTCCTGAGGGTTCGGAACACCCTGCATGCATTCGTTAACGTGATAAAGTTATTATTTCCTTTCTTTTTTTTTTAATTGAAAAAAAAAAAGGCAAGGAAAAGGAAAAGTCAAAAGGATAATCGTCCTGATCATGTACAGAGACAGAGGGAGTTATGTTCATTGCAAAAGATTCTTGAAATTTCATTTCTTCTTGCTTCCCGTCCATGACGTTACATATCAAAGTGGTAGTCATCATCACCGAAAATACCCCCTTCAGTGGGCTCGCTCGTTTTTACGACCCCGCTCATTCGGTGATCTCTTCCGCCCCAAGGCGGGTGCGCTTGTTTGACCCAGGTACCATCTGGTTTGGTACCTTCCTCCATGTGAACATCCTTCATATGTTGGTCCATGGAGCTTTCATTGACGAAGGTAAAACCACGGAAATTGGCCTGCATGCCTGGAGATAAGGGTGTGGACGCTGGCATGGCACCAGCCGCCAGTGCAGCAGCACGCGCATTTAGGGAAGTTGCTTGATCCAATGCGGTTGTGAACTCTGGGTCGAAGTACGAGGTGTCCATCACTGACTTCAATTTTGGTTTAAACGGAGGAACGACATTCTTCCGAGCCAAAGCGTCCCAATCAACATCATGGAAGAAAGGATGAGCCATGAGTTCTTTCGCATCGTCGGTAGCTCCTAGCCGGTGCTTGGGGTTTCGATTAAGTAGCCCTTTCACGAAATTGCGGCCCTCAGTGCTAAGGGCATCACGAGGGAATCTCACTTTCCCGAAAGCAATGTTCTTGTACATCTGTTGCGTATCCTCCGCGTAAAAGGGGCTCCACCCACAGCACATTTCGAAAACGAGCACGCCTAATGACCAGAAATCTACCATCTTCGTATAGCCCTGTTCATCTAGAAGAACTTCAGGAGCAAGATACTCTGTTGTGCCACAAAACGTATTCGTCGTTTGATTTTTCGTCAAGTTTGCTTTGGATAGCCCAAAGTCACAAAGTGCAATGTGCCCATTTGCATCAAGTAGAATGTTTTCCGGTTTGAGATCCCGATAAACGATATCATGTTCGTGTAGATGTTGCAATGCCAATATCAACTCGGCAATGTAAAACTTCGCCCTAGCTTCCTGAAACCTGCCCTCCTTTTGTAAATGCCAGAATAGCTCCCCTCCCGACATGTAGTCCGTGACAAGGTACAAATCAGTGGGAGTCTGGAAAGAAAACTTGAGACCCACGATGAATGGAGAATTCGTCATTGCAGTTCGAACCAAAATATTCCTTTCACCAAGCGTATGGGCAACCTCCTTCTTCTGGATGATCACTTTTTTGGAGAGGACTTTCATTGCATAAATCCGCTGGGTGTCCTTTTTCCTCACTTGATATACTTGCCCAAACGTGCCCTTCCCTATAAGTTTAAGGATTTGGAAATCATTTGGTCCAAACTGCTTCTTATCCGTTTTCTGGAAGCTCATTTCCAAGTGTATTTCCCCAGATACATGGCCGTCACCTCGACCGCGAGCCACAAGAGGATACCAGCCCGATATAGACTGATTATCTTCCTTGAAACTGGCACTCAATTTCACATGACCTAAGAATGCTTCATGATTCGATCTGTCATAAACGGAAACCTCGATTTCCGATTCGTCTCCAAGGACATCACTAAAAAATTGATTAGTAAGACCGTATTAACGGCGTTGTAAGGGGATGATTTTTTTTAAAAAAAATAAATAAGAGGCTGGATGGAGGAGTGGGATAAAACACACAAAACGGCTTCATGGTTCCACTGAGGATCCGTCACCTCGCCTGACACTTTATGATCATGACTATCCAACAAACTATTATTACTGCTCTGTCGACTTTTCATTGGGATTGCCATTGGACGCCCGGAATCACTGTTTGACCGTTGGATTGGTACAGAGGAGAGGGTATCATCCGATCCCTTCATAGCTTCAACATCATCTGCCTCCTCAGTTTGAGCACCCTTGGAGATGTATTCATTCAATTCGAAGACGCAAACAACGTAAGGATCGTAGCTGGGTCGCAAGCCTCTCCCCTCGGAAATTTTGATAGATAATTTTCCTTTCAGCGACCCTACCGGAATCCCTTGGGTCTCTGTTATGCCAGTAGAACGGGAAGATGACGGCTGAGGGGTTCGCTCGCTTGGCTTTATCGATTCAGGAGGGTTGTGTGAAGGGGAACGAGCGGATCTATCTAGTTGGGGAGTTTCATTTGTGGACATGGCACGTGGGGTCAACGGCGGTGTATTCTTTCGTGGTTGATTGGCAGTCAGCTTTGCCAGTTCCTCAGAAGAATTGGAAAGCGGGCAAGAGTGAGCAGAGGGTGATAAGGTAGGGAAAATAGGGGAAGACGGATTAGAAAAGTGGGATAGAAGGGCGGGATCGCTTGAGAGGTTGCTGGAAACAGGGTCTGATGTATGCCGTCCAATCTTTAAGGAATTCTGCGAAAGCAGGTTCTTTATTGCGCGGCATATAGAACTTATTCCACTTTCAACAACAGGTGCGCCATTCTCTGCTTCTTCTACTTCCTTTTGCAAAATCGAACAGGAGGAAGACAAAGGTGGAGTGGGTAACGAGTTGATGTCTGAAGGTCCCTCCTCCTTTCCTCGCTGATCTGAATGTTTTTCAGATTGAGATGGAACGGGATCAGACGACCGATCTCGCTCCAGCATTACAATGGACCCAGATAACGAGCCAGTGTCAGAGGAAGCCTTCGGTTCCGCATCAACCCGAGGATGTACAGGGGAGTCGTGTTCTTGAATAGAATCGGAACCACGAACCTGAAAATAGCTGGGTATTATGCTCGGGAAGCGCTTGTCGGTAAACTCTGGTTGCGGCGTAGCGGAGATCCCGTCGGGAGGAGTCGCGGTACCTATATCGTCATCATTTTCTCTACTCAACATTAGCTTGAAGGTCCCCAAATAATATGAGGCGAATGTAGGGGGAGCTATGGATATGTCGTAGAAGCAAATATCTCCCGTCCAGGTTAATGGAAGAAGTGAAGGAAAAAGCTGGAATTGCAACATTGTAGAGAGAAATGCGATCCCTCAAGAATGAAAGGAAACAACCCGCCCTGGCATTGTCTTCAAGCTTCTGTTCTATGACTTGCACGCCCAGCGCGGCTGTACCCATCGCTTCGTTTCAAAACTTTCAAAACTTACAGCATAGCCTCCCGTAGCAAATCTGCATGTGCCTGTTGTCCCGCCATGTCCCATCCAACAAAACCGACCCTCCTCCTTAAAACCGGTCAGTTGCAGCCTGGCACCCACTCAAAACAAGCCTATGCGGAATACAAGATCGAAAGTCAATCGCAGGTTCCAAAGAGTCTTGGAACTCAAACTCGAGAGCGATGGTGCGAAAAGGAGGTTCGTCTAGGTTTGAATATTTGTTGAGTTCGAGTGTTAAAAATCGGAAAGGCAAGAAAAAAGAAAAGAAAAAAAGCAAATTTGTAAATGAGAGGGAGAGGAAAGGTACTAGTCCGTAGAATGCAACATAAAAAACAACCTTACTAAAAATTAATTGAAAATAATGAAAGAGAAAATAGAAAGAGAATGGGTAAAATGGAAAGAAAGGCAAAGGAAAGAAAAAAGTTGAACAGGTGAAAAAAATATGAGGGAAAAAGCCTTGTCCGGGACTAGCAAACTTTGCAGAAAACACTCTGTATTGCCATGGGGGCGGGCAGCCGGTGAATTTGGGGTGTATGTACGGAGTACGGAGTATGGAGTACAGTACTTAAATCCTTTTAGGGGGAGAAGAGAAAAGCAAATGAGGGGGAGGAGGAGTCTGAAATGGAGCAACAAGCCCAACTAGTTTATGTATTTACCTTTTGAGGTCTTTCTTTACCCTGGTACGCAATGGAGTCAGGGACGTTTAATTCAGCTGCCTCGGAGCAGAGCCAGGAGAACGACGACTAGAGCATCAAGTCACGTTAGTCTCGCGGAAGAGCGGAACAACCAACGCGCTGCTTTGTATTTTAGTCTTGATCTTGGTCTTGATCTTGATCTTGATGCCGATCTTGATGCGGTTGTTGGATGGGGATGTTTGTTGGCGAGTAACATTGAGGGGGCGAAATTCAAAGCTCTGGCTGGATAGGAGAGGTAGTTACAGTACCTATCTTAATCCTATCATCGGAACAGGCAGCTCAATAGCCAACAGCGTGTGAAGAGATGCGCAAGATCGGGGAGTAATATACAATTCAGGGACAGAAGAAGTTCCGATGTATTGTACCTAAGTACAGGTACCTAGGTACATGAGGCGAGAAAGAAAGAACTGGCGTACTAGTAGAAGTAGAAAGGAGAGTGGGAGAATCGAGGAGGAGGAAGAGGAAGAAGAGGAAGAAGAGGAGGCAGAAGAGGGCCGAAGATAACTGAGAAGGGCTACAATGGATATATCACCAACATAGTCGTGAGGGAGGGGGAGACAGAAAAAGACACAAAAAAAGGCCCAAAAAAACCCAAAAAAGACCCTCCAACCACCAACTGACTGGCTGCCAACCAAGTCGAGCTTTTTTTGAGGGTGCGGAAGGAAAAGAGGGGGAGGCGACAAAAAAACCCCCCCCCCCCCAAGCCTCCACTTCCACTTCTTATCCTCTGCTTGCATCTTTTCGTCCTCGTCCTCTTCTTCTCACATGTATGGATAACTACGGAGTTACATATTCCTCTCTTCCCCGTGTCTCTCGCTCCTCTCCTGCTCCATCCAACCAACCTAACAGCTAACTACATTGTCCATAACACTTGCCCAGACCGGCCTCTTGAAAAATAGATATATAAGTTTTTTGTAACATAGAGGTTTGTCCCGAAGCGCATTGTGCATTGCGCATTGTGCAGTGGGTCACACCTCGCCGAGCTGGGAATCCCCATCAATTTGCTAAGCCCAAGGTAGCTTTTACCAACAAACTTTGCACTATTTATTCGCACTCTTGCCTACGGAGTACTGGCTGCGGAGTTATGGATTTGTCGAGATGCCATTCGTCTCATCCGTCTCGGACACTCTCCCTCGGGTGAGTAATTACCAGGCCGTGTTTCGCGGACCAACAGCCAGCAAAGAACTTAGCAGTAGTTACTGAGCACGGAGTACTCCGTAAGAAGCTTTCTGATTCCTGCCTACTTCCCCCGCTCGCTGCTGGTTGCTTTTCGTGACGCTTTGCCTAGCTGCTTTGCCAGCTAATAATTGGATGTTATGTTAATTACGGAGTAGACCCATTGAAACAAAGCTTGGAGGTATTTTCGTTTCTTTAACCGCCTCCATTTGTGACTAAACGCAGCGTCGCAGAGCTCATATTTTCGCCTGGACCAGGTCGCAATCCTGCATGTAACAATAATACCTGGTACGGACTGATAATAATAGTAAAATTACGATGATGATGATGATGGTGACGATAATGATGAGTACAATAATCAGCTGCTGCTGGCCATCCTCTGGGAGCATCAGCTTTGCTGGTGCAATGTCTGCCTTGATCTCCGCCCCGCCACAACGGGCCAAGCTGGAGGCTTCCACCAGCCAGCTGGCATATCTCAGCTGTTTAAATAACTCCCAACGCCACTCACCCCTAAGAGCCAGCTCCCATCGCTGTTTATCTGCGGATGGGGAGGTGATTAATTACGGTGACTTTTTTCTCTCCCCTCATGGAGTGGTGATTTAACCAGTGGGGAAAGATATCTAACTCTATTTGCCACTGGGTCGCGCTGATTTGGTTGTCAGAGCTTGATGAGTGGGGGAGCAGCTGCCCATACGGAGTGGTATAAATATTCTTGATTTCCAGGAGCACAGAGCTTCAGCAAAGGCATTGGGTGACGTACAAGCTCCATTACCATGCATGTATGCATACATGCATGCAGCTTCTGGAGCATGCAGCTTTCTGGATCCTGAAAAGAAATATGGTTTCTAGGGCCCCAACCCCCGCGAATCGCAAAAAGTACTTGAAGCATATTGTTTCGTTGTGTCTGACCCAACCGTTTGGTGCTCTTGCGAGTTTCGCGAGCTGAAATGTCTGGCCAGCAGTATAATCCCGGCAAGTATGCTTTTGGCACATGAAGATCGAGTCTCCAGTCTTATGGCAAATGTGGTGGCCGCTTTTTGTGTCGTTTGGTAACTCTGGCCTGGTCACTGGATGAGACTGGCAGCCTGTCGCGGAGGAGAATCAACTAGTATATTTATTTAACGATTCCGTATATATAATATCCAGTACGCAATGGCTGGGGAAGCGACCCCTCCGACAAAACTGATGGGCATACGATTCTTTCGTTTGAAACTGAGGGACGCCCATTGTTTCTACAAAGTAACCAGCGGAAAGTATCTATTTTGATCATCATACGGAGTACTCTATATACGAACTGTCTATGGATTTTTTTTCGAATTGCATTTTGCCCGGATTTAGTCACGTCTCCTTGCTCTAGGCCTCATAGGGCTATGTATCTCCTTATCATCATAAAGGGTGAATTAACGACTCGCTACGAAGTGCTTTGTATTTCTGATTCTTTCCCTGTGGCGGCTCCAAAGGCATATGGACCAGGGACCTATTTAACTCCCATGGCCACCCACCAGGATTCGGGTCCAAAACTAAGTTCACATATGATCGAGCGATTTGCTGGAACTCTTGCCTGGCTAATTGATGATTCATATGGAGCAGTATCCGTATCTCCTGCTAAATGCTCCGTACTGCCTCGGGCTCCCATCTGTGGATGGCTTGCGGATGCTATTTGCGCGCGTCCAGCGATGTTCATTGGCTACAGACGCTGGAGCCTGCAAAACCGCGATAGGAGCAAAAAAAAAAAAAAAGCCCCTCCACAAGGGCTAGTCCAAATACGATAGTTATCAGACCGATATCCGATATCCGATATCCCCTATACAGTATTTCCTTTGACCCCGAGAAATTTAGATTCTCTTCCCATTTGTATTACAGAACGCCCGTACGACTCTAAATACATTTCACAAACCATACAACCATAATCGCCTTAAAATCCGACCCATATCTAAGCTCCTTGTTTCACGCCTGCCAGCATGGGCGCCCCAGCAGGTTCTCTAGCTTTAAAGCTTCCCGGCTTCGGAATCAAACTGAACGAAACAATGTTGTGGAAAGCAACTATTGCTGAAGGGTATGTCACGAATACGCCGATCGGGCGGGGGGGGACTGGAATGTTTCCCTCCCTATTAACTATCGCGAGCTATGGAGAATCTACTACTGCTATGTACGTAGTATAGTATTCATATGTCTAACATCAGCCCCATTTGCTCAACATTGTGATCCTGATCCGGAAACTGACGTTCCTTGCTATGAAAAAAAAGCCGACGCTTAACCCCAATTCGAGAGTTAACGATGCTTCAGATCATGAATACTATAACTGACAAGCCCAGTTGGGAAAGCAAGGTGTTTGGCCCCTTTCAACTCTTCACCCCATTTCGCCTCTACCCTTCCTCAATTTCCCTATGCCCTTTCTAGTTGATTTCTGCGTGTGCACCACAGACATCTTGAGATCCCCTTTCTTTCCCCCTTGTGTTTGATTGAATCCCAGTTGATCAGTTCATTTTACCCCACAATCTATTAGGTGTTTTCGGCAGACATCACAAGCAAATGGAGAGACGAGATAATGGCGCATGAGGACATGGATGTGTCAGAGAAAATGATGGATTGGATCATTAAAGAGCTGCAGTTCAAATCGACGGGCTTCCAAAGTAGCGGAAACCTTTTGGTTTATGACGCGGGCGTCGTGAAGTCGGACGCCGCAATCCCGGAGTCACTCAAGAATGCACTCAAATCCGCTGCTGCTCGCCTTGAAGATATTCCAGATCACGAGAAGGATTACCATCCCCATTCAGATAATCAGGTCATTGATCTGGTACATCCCTCCCTGTTTCCGGTAGTTTATGGTCAGACGCGGATTATCAAGGACAGCATCCTAGGTATTGAGGAGGGTATCAGTATGGCTGGATCGGGTGAAGTTCTTAAAATTCCGCCAAAGGATGATGTTGGAGTCCAAGGGATTTGGTCTGGTTGGGGCCCTTCCCCAGCGTCTCCTTACAGCCAGAAATTCCAGTGGCTTCCTTGTGATGTGGCATTCACGGTTGGTTCAACATCAGCGCATGGGAACACCAACGACCCTAATCGCAATAAATGCAAGCTCACCAGCTATATAAATAATTTACACCCAAAGGCACATCCGAATTTATACGGAGTGATCGAACAAGTGATCTCCCTCGCCGTTCCGCTGTGGAATAAAACACTGACATGCGCGAAAGCTAACGACTACAAACGAATGATATACGATTCCTGCGAAATGGAGCCCAAAGACCCTGACGTCATAGCAGGAATTCCAAAGCCCGAGCAGGAATCCGACGAGGATGAGGATGACTATTATGACCGCATGGATGACTGGGAAGCTCAGACTCAGAAAGTTATACTCCCCGAGCCGCTTGCTGAATTTTCTCCTCCGAACGAAGATATCCTCGTTGACTTACAGCGGGATTATGGAAGTACGGGCCTACAAGTTATTGTCAAACTTGCCAATATCCATCTCACTCCAGAAAAACCTAGGTATAATGGTGGCACATGGCATGTCGAGGGTCAATTGGTATGTTTTTTATCCCGCAAGAGTTCATTTCTTAAAACTAGGCGCCATCAATTTCATTATATCCTTGTACAATGTTAAATATGGCGCGCTCACAACAACCCCATTTTCAGAACGAACACATATGCGCCACGGCTCTATACTACTATGACAGTGCCAACATCAGCGAAAGCCACCTTGCCTTCCGCCAACTTTCCGACCAAGAGGAGGGCGAAATGGTATCATACGAGCAAGACCAGCACGATTGGTTACAGGAAGTGTTCGGATGCACAAATAACGGCCCGCCAATACAAGATATAGGCTCCGTAGTTTGTAAAGAAGGCCGACTCTTAACATTCCCCAACATCCTCCAACACAAGGTTGAACCATTCCAGCTCGAAGACCCCTCGAAGCCTGGGCACAGAAAAATTCTCGCGCTGTTCCTTGTCGACCCCAATATCCGCATCATCTCTTCGGCCAATGTTCCCTGTCAAAGGCGCGATTGGTGGGCGGAACAGATCCCTTGGGCGAATATCACGGGCCGGCTTCCCCGCGAGCTGTCCGATGAGGTTGTATCTCATATGGATGACTTTCCGATATCAATGGAGGATGCGAAGAAGCTGCGTCTGGAACTTATGGAGGAAAGGAAGGCGATTGTTATGGAGCAGGATAGGGTGATAGAAAATTTTACATTTTCATTGTGTGAGCATTAAATGACGAATTTGTTTGGAAGAAGTAAAGGGAAGGGGGGGGAAGATGCACGAATGTATAACAAGAGGGAAAATCCAGAGCCAGAGAGTAGCACATGGTAGGGAGAGAAAATAGGGGGGGTTCCCGTTCCCTGTCTGATTAACTGCTTCTCATTTCTTTTCCCGCTCTAAGACTCCGCGCACTACACCGTTTAAACCTTGTTGTCTTTATCGTTATATATCCGTTTATACAGTACATACATTGATAGTACGTTCGTTTTCTGGGAACAACAGACTCAACATGGCTCTGCCGTATAAAATTCAGTTTGATCAAAGCATCAGTCTGCCATCCACCCTCCAACCAATGTCGGCCTACCTTGTATCAAAAAATATCCGGCTTGGGTTTCAACTTTTGTATCACGTGATTTACTCCTCGGCGAAACTCAAGCTCCGAAATAACTAGTGCTCAGAAAAGAGAAAGGTTGTTAGAATCCGGAGTTGCTAAGGACCAGTCGCGCAAAAGAGGAGAGCTATCTGCACAAATCTTGAATAGTAGTTGAGCATATCTCCTTGCGCTCAACAACACTATGGCGCGAAAACAGAGAGCAGCAGCTCAAGCAGCTGTGCAATCCCTGAGTCAGTAACACCTCCCCAAAATTTGGAGAAAAGTTCGCTTTCAGACAAAAATGAAAAAAAAAAAAAAAAAAGCAATCCGAGCTCACACTTCAATATTTTTACAGGAGCCGCGCCGCAACAACTCGACGAAGAAATGGCTGATGCCCCGCCAAACGAATCCACCCTTCTCGATGACGATGGTGATACGCCCAAGGAGAAAGAAGAAACTCCCGTCGCGGAAGATCGGGAGGCTGAATCTCAGTCGGAACGACCAGCAGAAGAATCAGAACTCCCATCGCCAGCCACTCCAGATACACCCATCCGCACCGGCCGGGTATCCGCTATCCCCAGAAAGCGCGGTGGTCGAGTTGGCCGCCCACCCAAAATAAGACCCCCGGTTGTAGATGATGGAACTGGTGAAGCGCGGTCAGAAGTTAGTACCCCTTCACGACGAAGGGGAAGGGGTCGCCCGTCGGCCGGTGGGCGTTGGGGACGGGCAAAAGGCGGCCCCTCCCATGTGACGCAGGTCCCCATCGATAAAGAAGGGAATATGATGGACGTGATCAACGATGAGGTGGACCTTCCGGAAGATCCTGAGGGTGAGACCAAGGTCGACAAACTGGGCAATCTTCTGGGCGGTCGGGAATATCGCGTGCGGACTTTTACGATCCTTAATAAAGGGGACAGACTCTATATGTTGTCTACGGAGCCGGCGCGTTGCATTGGTTTTCGCGACTCTTACCTGTTTTTTCAAAAGCATAAACTGCTTTTTAAGATCATCATTGATGATGACGCGAAGAGGGACCTGATAGAGAGAGACCTTATTCCGCATTCTTACAAGGGGCGCGCTATTGGTGTCGTAACGGCGCGGTCAGTGTTTCGCGAATTTGGAGCCAAAATAATTATTGGAGGACGTAAGGTTATCGATGACTATTCTGCGCAAGCGGCTAGAGAACGAGGTGATGTGGAGGGCGAACTAGCAGTGCCAGAGGACAGACTTCCCGGCCCAGGGGAGACATACGACAAGAATCGATACGTTGCTTGGCACGGAGCAAGTAGTGTCTATCATTCTGGGGTTCCCTCTGTGCCCATGCCCATGGGAAAGATTGCAGATCCAAAAAAACGAAGGGTGATAGTAACGGGGGATAACTGGATGATCGAGCATGCTAGAGAAGCCAGGTAAATTGTCATCCATTCATCTTCGACCCTTTACGTTTACAAGCGCTCCGACTAATCTCTACAGTCGTTTCAACTCTTCAATTCTTGCTGCTCGCCGCGAAAATCTAGACGGCCAATACGACATCCACACAAACACCATGCAATACCCTAAGATCATGCAGCCCACCCACATCCGCTGGGAAGCCATCCCTCCTCCAGAATCAACCCAGACAGGTAGATCACAGCTCATTAGGAGCGCATCAACAGCTGCCCTTGGTCTCGCCAACGGCACGCCCACAAGCCCAGATGACAATGAAAAGGAGCAAACGCTCAACGACGATTCCGCCCAGACTGAAAATGCCGAACCCACTAGATCCGCCTCAACAATATTTCCTTCTGTCCCAGCAGTCTTTAGCCGTAACTTCGAGATCCAAGATATATACTATGAAACACCCCCAGAGTCGTCGTTGGGTCTTCCCGGCCCAGATGGAGACGTACGAGACGTAGGTTCGAATGGGTTAATTAGTATTTCGCTAGATAGGAACACTCCTATCTTTTACACCAACCCCGAGATACTCGCAGAACTGCCACCTGAGTGCCAGGTTGCGTACCGCGAAGCAGCCATCCGGGAGTGGGAGTGGAAAAGCCGGTGGAGAGGCGAAAGGGAGGATGGAATGCGAGCGCCATTGAAGTTGAATTATTCGTGGAATCCTTGATGAAAAATTATGACCGGTATTCGAATGAATCTGACATTTTTCATACGGTAATATCACACATCTGCTTGGGTTAAGAGGGTGTTTCGAAGTGTAAATCGGATGTCCCAAAAGAGCTAATCGAACTCGGAAAAGGACAATTTTCAAGAACAGAAGGGAGCATTTGTGAAGCGTTTGGCTTTTTCTCCCGTCCATTCTGCTGCGCGCAACGGTATTTTCAGTTTCTTCTGCGCATATGGAGTCCGGCTGGGTGGGTAGATGATTTAAAGTTTGTTATTTTCTCTCCTCATGCACAATGGTGCCTCTGTCTCAAGAAAACCATTTTATTTCGGGGGAGCAAGCGGGATAATGACATTATTTTTGTATTTTTATGTACTCCGTACTCCTCCTGCTAATAATTATATTCTTGATTTTTGCTACCCCGGTTTCGGCATTTGGAGGAAGAATTCGCGCTCATTCCGAACATTTAAATCCAAGTTCCCACCCATAAGCCGAGAATTCCCACTAGAAAGCTATAAAATCTTTCTGAAATGTACGAAATTTCGGTGGGGTTGGCATATTGATTCAGGAGCCCACATGCAGTTCCTGTGTCATAAGAACTCAGCCACACCGTGATGTGCGCAACCACATGGTGCTCCGTGCCCTAGCTCCCTGCAGCCTCAGAAATCCTGCTAACACATGTAAACTGCAGTACTACCGCCGCTAAACCCTACACCCCTGTCGCTATGAAATATCCTCCTCGCTACACCTGTTCAGGTCTTACAATGACCTTATCCTTGGCTGAGGTATTGATGTATTTCCATCCCTGGGTTTTCGTGGATCCCAGGGTCAACGCATGTGGGAAGAGACATCACATAATTGGTCTAGGCATGCTTCCACTTGAGCTTGTGCTTATCAGGAACAAACCCAACCTTCCCAGAAGCAGCAAAAAAATTGTTCAAGATTTTTTCCTTGCTACCTGCCACGCTAAAATAAAAGCAAGCTACGGGGTAGTCCGTCAGAAAAAGTCAATGCAGGATCCCTCAGCCACTATCAACTGAATTGCTTGAAAATGGCATATTTAATCACCTGCATAGTAGCTTTATGTGGTGAATTGGGGGGGAGGGGAGAGGTTTCTACAATCCACAGTCTCGACTGTTCTCTATGATTACCCTCTCCTTTTTTTTTCTCCAGTTTGAAACGGCAAAAGAAGCTCCAAACTTCTTTAGCCCTTTCTTCCATTCGCCCAAAAATCCCTCATACACGCTGAAAGCACAGCCGCAAGGGGTCATCATTCTGGCAGACTTAAATCACTCATTACCAGGATCGATCCGCCCTCTCTCTCTCTCCTCGTTCGTTGATTGCGTCTGTGTGAGTTGCCTTGTTGTCCGAGCGGTTCTGCTATTCGATTTCCTCAAGCCCAAAATAAGGGGAAACCACACACGTCTGTTCCTTGACACCATGTGGAAAATCCCGCTAAATTTCATCAGTATACACTGTTCGTGACTGACTGAGCCTATTACCCGGGGCCCTTGAGAGCAAACTTGTGTTTGGACTAACGTTCGCTGGATTTTATTAGATGCTTATATTATCACCCTAAGTATCTCGTCCCTGATCGTCCTCTATCCGTACGGGAATCTGAAAGCCATCGATGCATATTTCTTTGGAGCCTCTGGTTGTACAGAATCCGGGCTTAATACGTGAGAGACAGAGCTTTTCCCATTGTCCCGGTTGGTTGGTTGGTTGGTTGGTTGGTTGGCTGCATTCTTAGCCCGTTTCACTGACTATTTATATGTATGTCTAGCTATGACATCAAGGATCTGAAAACCTATCAGCAACTGTTCATTTATGTCATCCCCATTATTTCCCACCTTGGATTCATAAACATTGCAGTAGTCCTTGTGCGCTTACATTGGTTCAAAAAACGGCTCAATGAAACCGGTAATGTGATCCATTATTGTTTGGAATTTATCCGAGTAAAGACATGGCCGAAATACTGAACTGGGAATAGCTCTCTCTCGGGTTCGGCATCGTCACGATGTAGAAGCCCATGCAGTCAGAGCCCCTGAAGAAGAAAAGAAATCTGCTGGTAGCAATGGGAACACAGACATGACTCCTGGCCTAAACGCGTAAGCTAATCACATGTGCAGTTGTCTGTTCTATGCTAACTCGCCAATTTTAGGATATCTACTGCTAGTGTCGCGAACGAACCAGACAATTCTCAAGCCCAAACCGTCAAACCAACCAGTACAAGCATATCATTTGCTCCTGATGTGAGAAGCTACGATAAATCAAAGGCTTTATATGTACCGCCTCCTCATGAGCGCGACAGGGGTAAGATCTGTGACGAGATATACGGATAAAATTGAGAGAATACTATCTTACAACAATAATAGGGAGACCAATGGTGGAAGTGGATGAAGTATTCAGTGGCGACGAAGAAATCGCCAAAACGAACGATTCCGATGTTAGAAGAAGATCACTCTCAGCTCGCCGCCGCATAATGGGTAGCTCTCGCATTGCCAGTAGTACCACGCTTGAAAGGATGGCCTCATCCATCTTTGTGCTTGAAGGGAGACCTAGTACCGCTAATAAACAACACCCAACACCTCAAACTCCCCTTTCCCAGCACTTAGACCTGCCGTTATCCTCTCACGCGACTCTCGGGCACAATTCCCAATTCCGCAATCTAACCACCGAGGACAGAGAAAAATTGGGTGGGATTGAATATCGTAGCCTGAAACTGTTGCTCAAAATTGTGACCGGTATTTTCCCCTCAATTGCTATTCGTCCTGGCTACGCAATGAGCTGACAAAAGAAAGCATATTTCTTTGGTCTTCACCTCTTCGGCGCGATATGTCTGGTTGGTTGGATCTTACATTCAGATCCGAAATATCGGAAGTATCTAGGAGAATGTGGACAGTCCCCTGTGTGGTGGTAAGCTACTCCTCTTTCGTTTATTCAAAAAGAGTATAGGTTTTCAACAGACCCCTGACCACAGCTCCAGGGCATTTTATTCGTCGCAAACGATGATAAGTAATCTTGGATTCACACTCACCCCTGACTCAATGATCTCTTTCCAGGATGCGGCATGGCCCATGGTTCTCATGAGCTTCCTTGCCTATGTTGGAAACACATTTTACCCCTGTTTCCTCCGCTTTATCATCTGGACGATGTCTTTATTAGTCCCGAGGACATCCTCACTAAAGGAGCCACTCAATTTTCTTCTAAAACATCCACGTCGATGTTACACCCTTCTTTTCCCGAGCGGAACGACTTGGGCACTCTTTGCCGGCCTCTTTTTCCTTAACTTCGTGGACGTCGTCCTAATGGTGACCCTGGACCTCAATAACCCAGCTGTAAACAATTTGCCCATGGGAAAACGAATCCTGGCTTCAATATTCCAAGCCGCATCCACACGGCATACCGGAACCTCAACATTCAACTTGGCAAAAGTGAACCCCGCTGTCCAAGTCAGCATATTAATTATGATGTACATAGCGATCCTTCCCATCGCACTTTCCATACGAGCGTCCAACACATATGAACAGCGCTCGCTGGGAATATACCCACAGGATCGCGAGTTAGATGAGTATAACGGCAAAACATACATCTTGGCTCATATCAAGAACCAACTTACGTTCGATCTATGGTATATCTTCCTGGGTGTTTTTTGCATCTGCGCTTCTGAGTCGAAGCGGATCATGGATCCTAATGAACCGGTGTGTTTTGGTTTCCACTTTTTTCCTCTCCTTCCCTTTCCTTCTCTAGTTGTTGAATTTCCCCCTTAACCTAGCTTCAATTGTTTCACAGCTTTTATTTCACTCCTTCATTTGAAAAGGAAAAGGTTCCAAGCTAATTTCACAACAAGGCATTCGCTGTTTTCGCGATCTTTTTCGAAGTGGTGTCCGGCTAGTAAGTACATTTTGCTCCCTCCCTCTGTCACTTAACCCATTCTCGAGGAAGAAAGCCAGCCACATATCCCTCCTTTCCTTTACTAACATTTCATCCCCCCCTTCTAGCGGCAACGTCGGTCTCAGTCTAGGCCATCCCAGTGTCAACACCTCACTATCCGGGCAATTCAACGTATTTAGCAAATTGGTCATTTGCGCCATGATGATACGCGGCCGCCACCGCGGTTTACCATCCCAGCTCGATCGCGCCGTCATGCTTCCTAGTGACCGCCTTGTCGATGACGACGATAGGACTAATGAGACTACTCAGACCACGTACTCGACAAAGATCAAGCGCTATCACACCCGCTGATGAAAAATGTGGGATGGAGTAATTAGGCTACTGCGCTGAACGGGGAGAGGGAGCGGAACTTTGATTAGAATTAAAGCTGGGGGATGGGTTGGCATTTTCGTTTTCTTCTCAAGTGTGTGTTTAAAGCCTTGGTTGGACTGGCAGAAAAGTTTGTGTAAAAAGGAGTTTTTTTGCGTGATGGCGAGTGTTGGGTTAGATGGCTCGGAGGACGTAGCTTTTTACAGACATTCCATTGAGAATCGTATATATATATATATAAATACATACTTATCTGCATGCAGTGCGGCGCTGAGGAGCTGATCTGAAACAGTATTGACAATTTATCAAAACTGTGATATATACCAGTAGCTCTCTTAATCCTTTCATTTAAGAACATCTTCCTCCGTTTCGCATTTGTGTGCTTAGTCCTTTGGAATAGTATTAACGTAAACTAGTATGCAAATTATCATGAAATATATCTGTCTCTACTACGTGGCAAGACCTCCTCAATTCTTGAGGACCCTGCATCTCACAACGGTTCCTCTTCCTTGAACCCAATAACTAAAGACAGAAGAACGGCTTGGGCATGTCAAAGCCGCCCTTCCGCCCTGCTGTCAGCCAAATACATCCAATACCATGTCGACAATATCTTGCGCTTTTCATATAAGCCTAGCTGGAGAGCTTCTTAGTTAGATCTCTTCCTGGTAACCAGAGCATTGCCCAGGGATACAACCACCAAGAGAGAAGGGGAGGGGAGAGATTGTTGTAGGCGGTTAAAAATCTACTCCGTGTTGGTTGCATATGGATGCATCTCTTTTTCCTTGAGGATATGCTAGCAGCTCGTTTCTCTCTCTTTTCTCAAGATATTATTTCAGGGTAAGTTTCAACATAAATACTACCCCCGTTCCAGACAGAGCATGGGAAGTTTGCACTTTTCACCCTTTTCCTACCTGACACTGTAGATAGTGTGCTCTTTCTTTTTCCCGCCCTCTACTTTATCTTACCAAGGGTAAAATTAAAATGAAGGTCTGCCTAAATATGTGCTGGCCGGTAGTTTTAATAATATATATATATATACGTGTGTGTGTGTTCAATAATACAGCACATAACTACATGTAAGAACGTACGAGAGATATTCAACTTCTCAGGCACACCTCACCCCCGCCTTATGAACATTTGACGGCGGCATATTGGGACAGTTAAATAATCCGTATAGTCATCCTCCGTACTCCATGCTGTTTCCTGGAATCGTCTTGGCCCTTCGGAGGCGATGATCAGCAGATGTGGTCAGTGGTGTGTGGTTAACAGCTGCGACATAATTACTTTCGATTCTTTGATTTCAAAAACAAAAAATCTCTTCTGATCTGGCGATGGGAAAGCCTATCACCTTCATTTTACGACCCATAGAGGTAACTGTACGATAATGCATACAACGCTACGTAGGTTCGGCCCCGGAAAACCGTGTCCTTTTCTCCGTTCAGAGTATGTGTCTGTGCCGCATGATATGGTCGGTTGTGATGACTGATCTGAAGGAGGAGGGGCTGTGGCCAGGTCTTTGTAACTAAAAAATAACCTACAAGTAGCTCCGTATGCCGTTTTGACCTCCGCCTGGCCATCAAAATCGAAATCGTCATCGTATTTTGCCCCGTCTCTTGTATCAATGATAGCCATGGCACTACTGTAAGTAGTACTGTACGTTAGTTTACCAACCTTTCGCAAGAGTAGATAGAGTGGGAGAGGGAATGATATGAATTTCCAGCCCTCCTTGATGGACCCGGGAGAAGCCGCACATGGACAAGGGGGGTTTAATTGCGGACCCTTGATTCCGCCAGCATAGATGCCTGGGTTGGTGGGACGGCTGCTGGTAACAAAAGCTGAAAGGCAAGCACATGCAACAATCCTCTACGGTATCTGTTGTGAGCGCGTCACTGTGTACTCCATATGAAGGGGACGAAAGGGACGATGAACATGGATACTTGAGAAACGAAAGACGCCGAATGCTTGAGCGGCTGAAATTTATTTATTTAATCATTTTTTCTTTTCCCCCTCTTTGAACTTTGAACCCCATGGCTGGTTCATTGAGAGGCTTGGCCTTTTTTTAATTTATTTTTTTATCATGCTCCATTTTTAAATAGAAAAACCAAGAAGGTCATGTCTGGTTGGCTGAAATTTAAACTTCCATAATCCTTCCATTGAAATTACGAGATTTTCGATCGCAGCGGTTGCCACCAGCAACCAAGGGAAATCGCTGTTAAAAAAAAATTAAAGGGTTTTCATTTTATATGATTCGTCCGTTAAAATACTTTTCTTATTTTGCTCTACTGATTCTTCTGGAGAGGGGGGCTGGCCCTTTGATAGTTAAGTTTCGGTACTGGTTTTGTGAGCGGGTCAATGTTCTCAGTACGGGGTACTCCGTATTATTTTGTTGAAATTGCAGTTGTTAAAGAACAACAGTCCGCTTTTTTCTCTTGCGTCTGAACTGGTCTTGACCCTCATTCTCATGGATTTCCGCCCTCTCTGTCAAGAGCCGAAGCCGGAATATTTCGTGCTGAGCGTATTCTCGTGTTGTTCAAATTCCAGACATGGGTTGGCGGATGGTTGAGGGGTGTGATCAATTATGCTGCAAACGTGGTTTTTTTCCCTCTACCTATTTTTATTCTTACTCTCCTATCAGGCAGACAGATTCATAAATAATTGCTCCGTACTCCATACCCCCCTCTCCTAGGGAGTACGGAGTACAGTGGAATAAGAATAATTCCTGGTTCCTTTCCTCGTTAGAATAAACTGGATGGAGTAGTTACCATGACGCATTTGTAATGCAAGTTATCAAAAAATGTCTACGGAGTAGAATCAGTTCTTATTTCGGCTTGATAATGGATATTTTTGGAAAATTTTTACCTCCTCATTTGTAGGCTCAGTACGGAGTAATGGGTTAAAGTTGTCAAACTTACGGAAAAGGGGACAAAAAAAGGCCAGCGGAAAACCTTGAAAACCACTTGTGGTAATACGCTGGTATTACTATCTATGGATATCGGTGACAATACCTTGGGTAGAGGTGGGTCTTCATCGCGTAAGTAACTTTTCGCACCCTCAGACACCCCAACAGAGTGTTGTAAACTTGTACTGTACTGTACTGCATTGTACTGTACTTGTTTGTGCTGGGGACCTCAATCCATCTTCAGCTGGGGGGTTGGAAAAATTCGAATGCTCAGGTGCACGCCCTCAGAACGTTACAGGGTTTATTGGGCAAGGCTGGCCCGTGGTAAATTGAAGGTCTTCCTTTTTTGCAAGGGCTTAAGCACAAGAGAGGATTTAGGTTGCCGCAAGAAGTTGCGGATGTATGGAACTTTTCGAAGTTAGTAAAGCAGCTGGCGTTTGGAGTTGCATTTTTCCTATCAAACCCACGATTTGTGCCTCTCAACATAATGCTTCCGCTCTCCCAAGAAAGCTTCGTTTTTCGAGTTGGTGTTCCCTTTAAGTAGTTAGCGTAGCATCAGTTTCATGGCAGCTCGAAATTGGTGCGAAAGTTTCCGAAGCGAAAAATTAAAAAAAAAAAGGGCCTAATTATTAATCTCAAAATGTCCAGGTTCCCCTCTGCCATATGCCATGACCTGCACTGTTTTTTCAAGACATTTTACGCAGTGTGTGGGTTTGGGAATCTTATTGCAAGTGGCGCGGTATTATTTCGCTGCCTATCTAAGAATAACAACCTCCCTTGGAACAAAAGTCTCTGCTGAACAAGCCTCACTGCCTGGCATTTTATATCCTCATGTGGCCATACATTATTTAACTCAATGAAATAATTGAGTTGGGACTTCACGAAGGAGCCTGTGCATGTCTATTAATAAGTAGCCTAGGTACCTAGTTAGTAGCCAAGGGCGTCCGGCGTATTCTATATAATTATTTATTACGGGGTACAGCACACCCTACTCCCGTACTGAAGTGTATTGTTTCCGTAATTTTGGTAACCATGGTAATCGCCGTACTGCTTTTACACAGTCAAGTCATGCATTTCCTCCTTCTCTTTTGCCTCTGGGCTTAACCCTCACGACACAAACCTCCATCTTCCAACCTCGTCTTCTTTTCTCATCTTTGTCCTCTCCCTCTTGTCCTCTCTTGTCCTCTCTCCTCTTTCACCCCCTCCACGGCCTCTTTTCATTCTCTCTTCTAAACTCATCCTCATCCTCCCTCTCCTCCCTTCTCCCGACGCCTCCTTTCAATTTTTGCGAGCTTTTCACTAAGCCTCGTTTAGCCTCCTTGCTCAATTTCCTCCCGATTTTCTTCAACTTTCCTCCCCAAATCTCCGATCTCAACTTTCGACTTATGGCTATCATCCAACCGACTTTAAAAATATTCTAGATTTCTATTTTACCACCTTTCTGTTCGGTTGAGTCTCGCTCCTTTTACGTGTCGGGGTTGAAACCCGGAAATTTCGCTCTCGCATCTCAGCCCAATTTTTGCTTTTTGCTCCTTTGTTCGCTCTCGTTACTGGGTCGATTCGCCTCAAATGTGGTCTTTCTAAAAATCTCTCCACTTTGTGAAGACGTTTGAAGAGCCCAGGGCTCGTCGTTTTTTGACGAACCCTTGTTGACAATCGGGACGTGGTGGACGTGTAGGCGGTTAGTCCATGCTGAATGCTCTTAACATTTGGAGATTGTATAAAAAAATTTTTTTTTGGGGAGTACTGATATTTCGTTTCACCTAATATGCAGCCTCCTTTCGGTCGTCTACCTTCACCCGCCCTAGACGGGTCTACCTTTTCCATCATGCCGTCGTTCTTCTCCTCTACCCTTCCCACTTTCCCCCCAACTCCACCTCATGTCATCGGTAGCCGTCTCGAATCTGAGACGCCATTCTATCAACCCAATAATACTGCCTATGCCATGAGATTTCCTCAAAACGGCTATGATTTCATCGAAAAGTACTCGCAGACCGCCAGCTACCCGACCCATGGTCCGATGACCGCGCATACGCAGCAGTTACATTCCGTCCACGGAGGTCGGGATATGAATGCTGCTCAAACCATGACAGCTCACCAGGCCCTTCCGCAAACCATCTATGGCACTCTGAATCCCCCTGTTTTACCTCCGATTCGTTCAAGCACGAAGTTTCCCCCAATGGAAAATACGATACCTCCACAGTATCGACGTCAAGAGAAAGTTATTCACCAGGACTCACGCCCAAACGAGGAGAAACCTACCGGAGGTGTCGCAGCCCACTTGGACTACGAGATGGATCAGATGTCGGATTTCGTGGCGGAAATGGCCCAGGGAATGTATGCTTTGTATATCTCCAAGATTGTGCTTGCAGATATTGACTTCGCTCGAAGCGTTTACCCAGGAACAACAGTCCCATCCCAATTTCGAAAATACGTGTCGCAGATTCTTTCTTCAACCCGTCTCCCTAGCTCGACCATTCTTTTGGGTCTCTACTACCTGTCATGTCGAATGCGGATGCTTTCTGCAGCTGATGTTTACAAGTCGGGAAGCTCTCAAGTCTACCGCATGCTTACGACTGCTCTTGTACTTGGTAGCAAGTTCCTCGACGACAATACATTTCAGAATCGTTCTTGGGCTGAGGTCAGCAATATTCCAGTTGCGGAACTGAACGCGATGGAATTGGAGTGGCTTTTCGGGTTTGAATGGAAAATCCATACCCGTATCCACAACAAGCAAGATGGGTTCATGTCATGGAAAGCACATTGGGACGCTTGGCGTATGAAAGCCGATGCAAGGGCGAACGAATCCCGGGGTAAACTTGCTCCTATTGACACAAACATCCAAAGGCAGCATGCAACCCAACAAAAGACGCTTCTGTCCCCTGATGGACCAATCCCCCCTCAGTATCAGAGGGGAGGGTGGTTAAACTCTAATGCATCAGATTACTCTCCGCCTTCAGCGCCTCATAGCGGCCCTAATACTCCTGATTATTACCGTCCTGCCCCGTGGGTATACACCAACCCGCCACCGCCATATTCACGTGGCTGGGTAGTCCCTCAACAGTACATTCCTCCGGCTCCTCGATCGCAACCGCCATCATACCACCATACCCCATCCTACACACACGCATTTTCGCCCATGGCATGGACCGGCCACGGATCATCCTGCGGTTGCTTGTACTGTGCGAAACACCAAGAGCATTACTTAAATACAGTAGCTTTTGGCATTCAACCTGTCGCCGGCTAGTGTGGCCTGCCCAATGATCGCCGCACGCCATTCGATCAAGTTTCTTTCTGGCAAGCCACCCTGTATACTCTCAAGGTGGTTGCACTTTTCCGTGACGTTTTTTAGGTTTCTTCGGTCGTCTGCTATCGTTTGGCCTTTTCGACTGTTATTTTGATCCGTTCGGTTTTACGATCCAATATACCGCCAAATCATTCTCATTACGCGTTGTCAAAAAAAAAAGAATTCCCATTAGTTTTGCTCTATGCAGTCGACCCGAAAATTTCTTCCCCTGTTTCAAAAAATTTATATCGGGAGCCCGGTGAAAAGCGAGCGAGCATCTAGAGCGTCTATTCGATCTATATCCATCTCCTATTTCTTCAGCCTCCGACTTCTAATAATTTTTCTTCGCAAACATATAGTCTACTTGAGGCTACCCAAAATCGCGTTACTGGCTCAGATTGAGCACAAAAACAGTTCGATGTTTTGCTTGCCTTCTTAATTGCGTTTTGCGGATGATTTACGATTTTATTTTTGCCATCCTATTTCAATCTATTGTCCTTTCATTATCCTTGCTTATTCCCTTATTTTATTGTTTATTTTTTCCCCCCTCTGCATCTGTTCCCATTAGCCATCGGTGGCATAATAGTTTGGTGAACTTTTTATCTTTCCTCGTTGTTCTTTCTTTCCCCATTTTCCCCGCACTAGTCCTGTTTTCGCTCTCACGATAGACTTCTGTTCAATGTTGTCCTTTTTCTCCCAAATGATTCCCTGAAATTGATATGATATTTTTTTTTTTTTTTTTTTTTTTTTTTTTTTTTTTTTCCCTTTTGCCTTCTGCCTTTTGGAACTTCGATAAGGC
>LGRN01000569.1:0-15010 GCA_001883825.1 Emergomyces pasteurianus Ep9510 | reverse complement strand
ACTAACTATTTTCAAAATGTGACTAGCCGAAATTTTAGTCCTGGTCCCAGACACGGTCAAACGGTCAGCCTAAGCCAGATCAAGTCATTCAGCAGCTCAATATTCAGCTTTAAATCTCTATCTTCTCAGAAAGCCGATCCAGCAACTCTCAGTCATTCTGAGTTCTACAAACATCTATTAATTCTCGACAGTTACATAGACAGATGAATAAGATTAAGAATCTTATGAGACAGAGACTTGAGAGTCTCTCTGAAGACTTAATGAAAGGCCTTAATCAAATTATCAAGGCCTGTGAATATAGAATGATCAATGTTACTATTATGAAGAAGCAATATCAGGATATATTTGCTGTAAATGAGAAAGAGAAGCAAAAGTAAAAGAGATCTAGATATTAGATTCAACATGAAGAAGACTTAACTAGAGAAGAAGCTCAAACTCTTACTATTCTATCTGCTGAGCTAGTTAAACTGTCTGTCATTCAATGTATGAAGCCTTCACCCTCTAAGTCTGCATCACTCTCACAGGCTTTATCAAGATACAGTAACTGTTATATTGTAGATCATACAAGAAGAAGCTGCTCTAGTCTCATTGTAATTTAATTTAATTTAATTAACTGTTGTTGAGCATACATATTTTGGGTTAAGATCTATCCATTCGGGAAGTAGCAATTTAATCTTTCGCTCGGTAGGGAATTTCGCTCGGTGGTGGATTACGTTAACTAACTAACTAGTTAACTAATTCATGATTAAGTGCTGATTTATCTAACCGTATTCAGAATTGTACGAAAGTACACACATGAAGACTTAAATATTGGCAGCGTTAAACTACATGCGGAAGGTAATCAATCACCTGACAAGTGCCAGTCACAGCCCTATTACTGCAGTAACAACTTAGACAGATATTAACAAATATATAGCCACTGTGGGATGAATGCTAAATTGTTCGGCGAGTGAGGATCTTCTTGGTAGTCTGTTGATAGAAGATCTAGTACTTTTTTCTCCAGGTTCAACCGTCCCAGACTCCAGGCCCCCAAGGAAGCGTCAAGGGATAAACCCTCTGTTAGATTCCAAGCGTTAAAAAATTGTGACGAGTCCCTGACAATTGGGGAATTCTCCTTTTAGCTCCGGAGTAAAATGTCCAATTTTATACCCTCCCAGCAGCACCTCAGAAACTCGCCTCTCCTTTTCCCGATGGTAATACCGCCCCGGACGAGTGTGAACCGAAAACCTCGAATGAAGCAGCGGGTCTCGACACCCGGATGGGCTCTGTATTTTGCTGCTGCTGACCATGAAAAGGAGATTGAGGGTCACAAGGACAAGGTCATGGGGGTGTGTCAACAGGGAGAGGAAATTGTTGGCTACTGCGCTTGGGACGTCTGGCGACTCGCCAGCTGCAAGAAGATGGGAAGAGAAACGAGAAATGTGCGTCGACATTCTTTACATACTAATATGCATATATATCTCAATTTAATCAAGGTATGGTTGAAATATCAAATCCGCAAGACCTGAGAGCCCCCTCCTGGATGGAGGAATGATGCCGCGATATCTTTCTCTCAAACAGTGGTGGACAACTTCAGCATACACGCTGCAGTCACGGCGGGCGGAAGATTTCCCTTTGAACGGAGCCTCAGAGAAGCCGGCTTATACGGGAAACTAGGATTCCAAGGATCTGGGAAAGGTGGAGCTCATGAGAGAAATGGGTAATCATGATGCTCTGGAACCACTTGGGCTGAGTGTTGGAGAAAGTTGGTTTCAGAGAAGTAAAAAAGGAGGAAGAAGATGAAGCATATGATAAAAGAAAACTTTCAGAGTTCATAATACATGATATTACCTACAAGCTCTACAAGCCTACTCTGTACGGAGTACTCCGTAGTTAAATAAGCTCTACAAGTATTATGGAGCAGTATTCATTAGCGCTGCCGAGGTCTTGGCATCACGTCCTTTTTTATTAAAATTTTATTTTTATTTTATTTTATTTTATTTTATTTTTGAAACGACCCCGAACACCTCGTTGATGAACTACTCCCCCCACTTTTTGGCCTCATCGAGGTTCACTCTATCTGTATTACATTGTTTTACACCAATCCCGTATATATTCCTTTGTCCACGCAGCTCCCAATTCCTGTTCATTCTGAACAGTCGCAGACTGCAATTACTAGCAGCAGCACCAGCAAGTATGGGAAAAGAAGCCCCCGAAGAAGAAGAACTCCCACGCAAACGGGTCAAAATCTCAAATGATGCAGACCTCAATTCTCTAATTGCTCCTGTGCCTGCAATTGAAGCGCCTGCCACATTGGACAACCGGAATGTTCAGGGGCTGAAGGAGGCGGAGGTCGGCATCACAGATTATGTCAGTCCGCATCTCTCTGGATTTTCGGGTATCCTGAAGAAAAGGTATCCAATCCAAATCAATTTTTTATTCACATCTCATTTTTCTACTCTTCCAGATGTGGTGCTAAAGTGATGCGGGTCATCTGCAGGTACACTGACTTCCTGGTGAACGAAATTCTTCCATCAGGCAAGGTTCTGCATCTGGAAAATCTCGACCTGCCCCAGTCATTTATGGCTGCAACCAGCGGCTCAGAACCTTCCAAACTCATCCCCGGTGCGTCTGGAAATAATCAGAACAAGGAAGCCTCAAAAAGAGCAGAGAATGAGAAGGAAGAGACCTTGAAATCTGGAAATGAAGCAGAAACAGAAGCCTTGAAGCCATCTGCTTCAGAAACTCCTTCCTTCAAGGTGAAAATATCAAGTCGAATTATTTAATTTCCACACATCTGACATTCCTATTCTAGCTATTGGATGAGGACAACAAACTCCTTGAAGAATATTTCGGACCTGAAACCACCCAACAAATTATCCTACTTCATAGTCGCGCTCTCGCGCGTCCTACAGCAAAAGCAAGCAATATTGGGCGTGTAAGATCCGATATAATTACAGACAAGGACCTCCGTACGAAAATTCATCAAGCCATCCGACGTATATTTGCCTCTCGCCTAGAATCATCGACTGATAACGATGGCGCTATGGTGATAACCGCCATTCCCGTATCTCGCAAGGGTGCCCAGTCGCGTGGTGGCAGGGGGGGAGGAGATGCCCGAAGGGGAAAATTGGGCTGGAGTGAGTTGGGTGGAGAACATCTACATTTCACCATCTACAAGGAGAACAAGGATACCATGGAAGTCGTGACTTTCCTAGCGCGTCAGATGAAGATGAATGCAAAGCAATTTGGCTTTGCTGGGACGAAGGATAGACGTGGGGTAACTGTTCAACGAGCGAGTGCCTATCGCGTATATGCGGATCGCCTACTGAATGTTGGCAAATCGCTGCGTAACGCGGCACTTGGTGACTTTGAGTACCACATGAATCGCCTGGAACTTGGTGACTTAAATGGAAACGAATTTATAATCACGCTTCGCGACTGCCAGTTCCCCCTAGATCCGAAAGAAGAGGGGTTACCAGATGTGGTTTCAAAAGCTACTAAAATTGTATCCCAGTCTCTTCACAACCTTCGTGAACGGGGCTACTTCAATTATTACGGCCTGCAACGTTTCGGGACTTTCTCAACTCGCACTGATACTGTGGGACTTAAGATGCTGCAGGGTAACTTCAAGGGTGCTTGTGAATCCATTTTACATTTTAATCCGCAAGCTCTCACAGCATCAGAGCCGCAGTCTCAATTACAGACGCAGGGGTCAAGAACGCTCATCAGCGCCGACGACATCTCACGCGCCCAGGCAATACACATCTTCCAGACAACCGGCAAATCAAAAGAGGCCCTTGATAAACTCCCCCGCAAATTCTCCGCGGAGTCAAACATCATAAGACACCTCGGCCGGAATAAAAATGATTATTTTGGCGCTCTAGGGACTATCCCCCGCAACCTCCGCCTTATGTACGTCCACGCATATCAATCGCTCGTGTGGAACTTTGCAGTAGGGCAACGCTGGCGGTTATACGGCGATAAAGTAGTCGCCGGCGACCTCGTGCTCATCGACGACTTTAAAGAAAACGCCAAAGTGGATGCAGCGGCTGAAGCTGAGGAATTTGATGCAGATGGCGATGTGGTTGTGCTTCCTGACACAGGTGATAGCGCAAACGCCGCCGACGATATGTTCAAACGTGCGCGCACTTTGTCTGCGGAGGAAGCCACAAGCGGGAAATACGCCATCTTCGACATTGTTTTGCCCTTGCCTGGCTTCGATATCCTGTACCCGGAAAACGAGATGAAATCTTTCTACAAGGACTTCATGGGTAGCGAGCGGGGTGGTAAGCTGGATCCCTTTGACATGCGAAGAAGCTGGAAGGATATTAGTTTGAGTGGCGGGTATCGCAAGTTGCTTAGCAAACCTGGTGCGGACTACTCGTTCGAAGTGAAGGCGTATGGAAGGGATGATGAGCAGTTCGTACAGACTGATTATGAGAGGCTTAAGAAAGAGGCTAGAAAGACTCATGAGGACGCCCCAGGATATGCAGAAGTAGCAGAAACAGCCAACAAACAGACAGTTGATAAACTTGCAGTAATTATAAAATTACAATTGGGGTCTAGCCAGTATGCAACTATGGCGTTACGGGAGCTGATGAAGGATGGTGGAGTCAGGACGTACAAGCCAGAGTTTGGTGGGAGATAGAATGAAAATGATTGCTTTTTTCATTTTGAATATTTTCCTACATTTTAACTTGTAGATAGAAACTTCAGACTGAGCTGTTACACCTTTGACATTCAATTCTAAAAGCCACGGATATAAATACGCAATTGACATTTTGACGGTTGTATATTGACTACTGAGATTGCAGCTGAAATTGAATGATATCTCAATATTTATAAAAAATGCATTTCTATATACTCTAAAATCAAATTTATTTATTCATTTATACGCCACTTAATTGCAAGAATAGTGGGAATTTAGCTCTTTACCATACAAGGAAAACTACTAGATGCAATGAACCTGGCTTATTGCCGGACTAAAAGCCCTATGATCTTCAAATCTATCGAGCAAATTGTAACATCTTTGGTTTACCGCAGAACAGCCACAGCTGCTCTCAGAGAGAAATAGTGCGTAGCATATGTTTTGCTGTCATCGCCAGCCGCGCGCTGGCTGCACTGTCGGGTAAAGTGTAGGAGGTGGAAAGCTTGCTCGATTAAAGGGTACGCTAGCTACGGAGTTATATATGGTGGAGAGAGAGCCGGACGGATAGGTCCGACATAAAGGTGTATGAGGTGTGCTTGAATCCCGCCCCAAAGTATTATTATAGTGCTAAAGTAGGAGCACTGTACGGAGTCCTCCGTACCCCGTGGTAGGTAAAACAAAAAAAGAAAAAGGAAAAAGAAAAGCAAGGCCAGAGTGCTCGAAAGTTCGTCTCTGCCAGCCCCCATTTTTGGTTTGCGATGAAAGTTGGTGTCGAAGTTAAAAATGCAATCAATCTCTTAGGTGGGGAAAAGCGTTAAACTACTCCGTACGGACTTTCTGTTTATAACCTTGTTAATGTTGGGGTTACGGGGTACAGGGCAAAACTTTTTTGTTGTGGAGATGAATCGGAATCGCCCGAAGTAGCAGAAAATGAAGTGACAGGCGGTTGATCTTTTCATTCATTTCGCCTTATATATCCACATGCCGATTTTCAATATCAGGAGGCAGCATTTCTGATTTCTGATTTTCTGATTTTGGGGATTTCTTTTTTGATAAATAATGTGGTCCTCTGCTTGGGTGGCGAATTGCCCGTAATAATTTGCAAGAAACGACCATAGAAGCATGGGACTCTACTCCGTACATTAGCTACTTTTACAGCTTGCTTGGGATTATCATATTTCAGAGCGCTACATCGCTACCTTTCCCAGCGAATATTATCATGCAGGGACAGCTCCTTTGTTCGCAACTGGACGGCCAACCTGACCAGCTCAGACTGTGGCACTCGGGCTATACAGACCAAGTTGAGGATATTAGGGAGCGAGAATACCCATCTCTTAGAGGTATGACACTCTTTCAACGGTTTTTTTCTTTTCTGTTTTTCTTTCGTTCTTTCTTTTTTTCCCCCTTCTCCCCCAAGTACTACTTATATACTAGTAGGTAGTATTTGAGACAAGATCTTTGGTGGCTTTACTCACCCATCTTTTTGGCATTCGTTCATGCTCCACAGAAACAATCTATCTCGACCATGCAGGAACAACGCTCTACCCAGCATCCCTTATCGATGCATTCTCGCGAGAAATGAAGGCAAATCTTTTTGGAAACCCTCATTCAGCATCCTCGTCTTCACAGCTTTCTACACAGCGAGTAGATGATGCTAGGTTGCGAGTTCTTCGCTTCTTTAAAGCAAACCCGGACAATTTTGATGTCGTTTTCGTCGCAAATGCAACAGCTGGGATCAAACTGGTTGCGGATGCACTGAGAGACTGTGATGAGGACGGCTTTTGGTACGGGTACCATGTTGATGCGCATACGAGTTTGGTTGGAGTCAGAGAAGTGGCGGTAAAAGGGCGAAGATGCTTTGCAGACGATGACGAAGTTGAAGAGTGGATATCCCATCATCACCATCACGCCTTGCATACCCGAATACGACCTTCTGGTCCCTTCTTGTTTGCATATCCAGCTCAATCGAATATGACAGGCCGTCGTCTCCCACTTGACTGGTGTCGGAAACTCCGAACTTGCAACATCTTCTCACTCTTGGATGCGGCATCCCTTGTCTCAACATCACCGCTAGATCTTAGCAATTCTGATTCTGCGCCTGATTTTACGGTACTTAGCTTTTACAAAATATTCGGATTTCCCGACCTCGGTGCTCTTATCGTTCGCAAGGGCTCTCACAATATTTTTGATAAACGAAGGTATTTCGGAGGGGGCACAGTTGGAATGGTTACGAGCCTCGAGGATCAGTGGCATGCAAAGAAAACGACTTCTATGCATGATCAACTCGAGGATGGCACCCTGCCTTTCCACAATATTATAGCTCTGCACTCAGCTTTCGATGTATATGAGCGGATTTACGGATCCATGGAGAATATTTCCCGTCACACTAGTGCGTTAGCAAAGTTATTGTATGATGGTTTGTCCTCCAAACGGCATGCAAATGGATCCAGTGTGTGCGAAATGTATAAACATAACACTTCTAGTTATGATGACCGGGCTACGCAGGGTCCAATTGTTTCGTTTAATATGAGAAACAGCAACGGTGAATGGATCGGGAAATCGGAAGTTGAAAAGCTTGCTGCAGTAAAAAACATCCAAATTCGGTCCGGGACACTCTGCAATCCAGGTGGAATGGCACACCACCTTGGATTGAAAATTGGGGAAATGAAACGGAATTACAACGCTGGTCAACGTTGTGGAGATGATAATGACATCATTGAAGGCAAACCAACCGGAGGCCTAAGAGTTAGTCTTGGTGCTATGAGCTCTATTGGAGACGTTAATAGGTTCCTTGACTTCATTGATGAATTTTACGTTGACAACTCCCATACGACCCGCTCCTCGCTGACACCCCAAGGCGAGTCACAATCTGAGAAGCCCCCAACATCAAGGTTTTATGTCGAGAGACTTTGCGTGTATCCGATCAAAAGTTGTGGCGCATTTGTAATCCCTGATGGCAAACAGTGGGAGGTCAAACCGGAAGGCCTGGCATGGGATAGAGAATGGTGTATAATGCACCAGGGCACGGGGGTGGCTCTCAATCAGAAAAGATATCCTCGAATGGCCCTTATACGCCCTGTGATTCATCTTGACCGGGGAGTGCTAGAAATTTCACACGGGACGCCGGGCATCGATCGTAAGTCTCTGGAACTACCTTTATCAGGCCAGTCAGTCGATATTTCGACGGCTGAACTCTGTGAAAATTCCATGAAAAAGTCTTCCATGGTATGCGGTGATAGGGTTACTGTACAAGTATATTCGTCGCCAGTGGTTTCAGCATTCTTTTCAGAATTCCTCGAAGTCCCATGTACACTTGCCAGGTTTCCTGCGAATTCGTATATCCGATATTCGAAACCCGGGCCGCGTTCCCGACTCCCTGAAACCAATTCACCCTCTAACAGCATGCCAGGCGCTTTCCCGCAATCCACACCTTCATCTCAGTTACACAAAAATCCCATTCTATTTTCAAACGAAAGCCCGATGCTGCTAATCTCGCGGTCCAGCGTTAATAAACTTAACGAAACTATCAAATTGTCTGGAAAACCCACATCTACGGGCGCAAGAGCAGTTGCCGTGGATGTATTTCGAGCAAACATTATCGTCGCTGAAAATCCCACTCTTGCCCCTAAGAACAAGACTACATATGGCAACAACGCGACTGCTAGTAATGCTACATCTACACCACCAACATCACTGGCCGAACAACCATATATCGAAGATACATGGATCGGGTTTCGCGTCGGGCCCTACAAATTTGACGTCTTGGGCTCGTGTCAGCGGTGCCAGATGGTTTGCGTAGATCAGTTCACAGCTGCCAGAAGCGATGAACCGTTCTCAACACTGGTAAAAACGAGGAAAATTGGCGGTAAAGTTGTGTTTGGAAGACATGTTTGCCTTTCCCCGGAAGTGGGCGAGGGCATCACCAAACCGGTGAGGGAGAAGGCTATGATAAATACTGGTCAGGTTGTTGAGCCGTTGTATGGAGAACCGTTTTGATGTATATCCAATTGTTCTGAATTCTTGTTGGATACTACTCCGTATATTCTACATTTGATACTATTAAGGATACGCATCGGCTAGAGTACGATGGCCTTTTAAACTAGAATTTAAACATATGGCATGACCTTATTAATCTTTCATAGTTTTCTTAATGACTAAGACTAACTTAACTCTAACAATACTCTACTTTTCGTCTTTTCAATATATATCATGGAGTAGTACGGAGTATATCCTCTTCGTGTTTTGATAACCCAATTTGACGTCAGGAATAAAAAAGCATGACATAATTCCTTACTAATTACGATCTAATCCCAATACAGTAATTAACTTTTTCTGCCAATTTTCAAGCTTCAAAAAAATATGAAAGCGTAGACAAAAACATCATCCCCAGCAAGGTTCAAAGGGCTACAGACCCCAATTATTCTCAGCACTTGCTGCCAGTGCCACCCCGCGGCCACTTCTCCGCCTTCTTGCATTCACTGCCCGCCCGGTGGGCAGCTTAATACATTCGCAATGGCTTCCTCTCTCGCCCCCCGCTACTCGGTCTTTTCTTCCCTCACATCCCGGTCCACCACCACCCCTCATTGTATTCACCTTCGGCCATCCCTACAATATTTTCCCGCCTCACCGTTCTCTTCACGATGTCTCCCTCTCTCTCTCCGCCCCTTTTCTCATACCGCACAGCGGGACGCCTCAATGAGAAACGCGCAGATATTGCGGCCACAAGCACCCGCCTCACTGAGCTCGAAAAACCAGGTGAAGCAAGCACTGAAATCGATCAGGGCGGAGGACATTCCAGATGATATGGGCCTTTTGCCGGGCACTTTCATTCGGCCTCTGTGGAGGAATATGCCGTCGATATTCAAGTATCCAAAAGAGCGGCTGTGGATGGAGTGGGTTTCGCTGCGAGCGAAGTTCCAGGACTTTGCCGGGTGAGTGACATATCTGTTAGACCTCTCTAAGCAGATCGCCTCGGAGTATTTTGATTTTTCGGTTTTCAGGATGAGTCCAGCTGATCAGTAATCGCGGCACAATTTGTACCCTTTAAACCAACTCAGTGTTCTAGCCTATTGCAAATATCTCAATAGAAAAAATAAGCTTCCTCTCCAGTTCCGGGAGCGAAAGCGCGCCGCACTCAAGCTTTACGAAACTATGTACACAGCTTATGCAGCGTGAGTTGTCTAGCGAGTTCCTAACAGCAAGCTAAAATGTTATACACAAAAATAAAGCCACTCAACTAATCAAACTTCTCCCAAAAACGCTAACTCCAGTGCTGACACCGCAACTCTTCAAACAATCTGTTGCAATAACCTTCGCCACCAATTTTCCAAGCGAATCTCCAAGCGACCCCCAGGCAGCAAAAAGCTCGTCTGGACCCTGCACAAATTCATAAAATTCCCTTTCTCAACGACCCTGACGGGCGCGCGCGTTATAGCAGACCGCGCTGCGCAGGTTGGCCACGGTATCGGTATCCGACAGGTCGTCGTGCGAATCCAGAGCCGCCAGTCCTTGGTCCGCCCTCCACCTCCACCTCCCGAAGCCCGAAACTATGACACACAGCCGCAAGCTCCTCCGGCAGAGGCGAAGGACCAGGATTCCATCGAGTATATTGTATTGCAGAAGATGTTGGTTGGAGGCAAAGAAGGGGATTGGAAGGTTTGGGGATTTGCGAATGAGACAAAAATGGAAGATATGGAGACAAATCCTGCATTTGCAAAAGGCTTGTCATTGAAAGAGCGGTTGGAGCTTATGTCTGGAGCAAAATTTTAATGGAATGTTGGGTTGGTTGACGATGGAGGCCCGGGGGGGGGGGGGGGGGGGGGGGGAGGGGGAGGGATATTTCAGCTGCAGGAGGTTTTTTTTTCGAATTGCCATTTCGTTTCGGCGCTCTAGAATGAGCTGGTGAGGGATATTGAAAAGATTTTGTTGTTCCGAAACATACCCTTTTGAACTGACGAAGCATTGTTGAGCTTATGCATGTACGCTATTTCTCTACATATTATTTCCGTGTATAAATAAATCAAGCCTGATGGTTCACTGTCCATGCTATGCACACACAGACACAGAATTTCAAACTCATTAAGAGCAAAATGGGGAAGGCGTTTATCAAGTATCTGCATGGATACCAGCATTATCCATCCAAGGATGCTGTGAAACGACTTTTCAACACTTTCAGAGGTAAAACATACGCACGTTGTCAAGTGCCACACTAATTGCCACACGGCGAACTTCCAAATACGCCCTCATTTTCGCCGATTTTTAATATATCCGCCTTTACGTTGATTATTCTACAACTTCGCCGAAATCAGAGATTTTCAGTTGGTAATATCACGATAGTATCAATACAGCATGTAAACCCCTCATATTATTGATGGATGGCTGTTGGACAATCTAAGCAAAACTCACGGGTATAAATACCCAAGCAAAACCCGTAGATATTTAAGATAGTTCGGAGCACACAGAGCACACAATACCATATGATCTCTCTATATTAATTTCTCCCTATAATACGTGCATATTATGCTAGCCACACTCTCCGATCAAGCTATCCGTCTAATAGATCCGCTATATCCCTTCATTAATGTCCGCCCTCCTTTCCAATTGCGACTGCACAATCTCGTGCCACTGGCAAAGTGAATCTATTCCTTCAGTCCTTCCGAATGACCGTGTCGGTCACCCTATGTCAGGGAAATGGGTGTAACCTGTGTGGCTGCAGATGTGGGGTTTCTGTGGGAGCATAATATTGGCTGATTCTCTGTATATATGTGCGTTGCCGCGAGCTATATAGCCCTAGAAGAATGGAATAACATCGGGCTGGGATGGATGCCTCTGACAGTTTCAATCACCCCCAATGGGTCATTACATTATTTGCCTTTTATGTCTCTTTATGATCTCAATATATATATGTTGGAGGCATTGGGCTAGGTGGTTCGTCTCCTCTTCTACAAGTTATGGCACTGGTGGAATTGAGCTCTTTTAGAGTAGTCATTAATATATCTTGCTGTGTAGGGAGTAGATCGCTCGCATTGTATAAGTAGTAGTAGTAATCACTCTTGCGCGCACGCAGGAATCAATTCTCAAATTTCATTTTATCCCATTCCCTCCGCCCCATCCTCAAAGCCTAAACCGCACAAACAAAAAGCGGGGTATCCCTAAACGCGAAGATATGAAACAAAGTTTCACATTTCGCCTCCACCTGAACAATATAGTTGGTGATTAAAATATGAAATCAAACATATAGCCTTTTTTAAGGCAAATAGAAAATCTGACATGGACATGTGTGGTGACGTGAGGTCACGAGCCGTACGGAGCCCCAATGTCCGGCCCCGGCACTCGAAGGTTCACCAAAGCGTTCGAGGGTTATTATCCAGCAGGCAAAGCTAGTCTATAAGCCTTGGTCTTGAAGAATGAAGCAACACATGGAACCGCATGAGCTGGAACCTAACGTGACCTATTTCCATCACATCCTGAGCCACTTGCTGGCCAACCGCTCCTGCAGAGACGCCTTAGGGTCATGATCAGAGGCTGCATGACCCTCTTCAACATCTTTATTGGGAGTAAATGAGGGCTCTCCAGCACCAGGCTCAACGGGAACCATTCCCTCATCTGATGAGCGAGGCCGGGAAGGCTGGGGACGTGGTTCTGGCTTGTCTAAAGCATCGAATCTGCGATGCTGGTAGCTGGCCAGGAGGAAGTGGAAGCTTAGTCGGAGGATCAGACCGGCAATTCCAAATAGGATACCCCCAAGCGGGGCGGCGAGAAAAGCCCCTGGGACGGCATTAGCTGCCCATTGGATTGACAATATGCAGGCGTATGGAGAAACACTATGAGACGGGAATGGATGAACATACCGAAAACACTCCAGTCTTGCGCATAAAGGCCATTTTCCAATAGTATCAACTTGGCGCCTGCATGCGCGTTGCCGAAATAAATCGTTCCGAAAATGAAGACAGACAAAATACCGCCCAGCCCTCCAACAACAACCTCGAACCCTGTCCACCAATAAACTTTGTCCCACAGTCCGAAAACTAACGCGGGAATCGAAGAAGCAGATACGAGATCGGATATCAAGAAAATCCGTAGCACGCTAGGAGACTTGAGGGCGACGACTACCACCGGAATAATACACAAGACGACGAGGATGCGCACATATATCAACGGCAAGCGGTTGCGGAAAAGATCGTTGCTACCTGTGCTGACCATGGCAGACTGTAAGCTGTCAAAGGCCGCGGTGCTAAGAGAGACGGTCATGACCACTACAACACCAACCACCCATCCCGGGAGATTCTCCAGAAGGAGGAAGAAGGCGATCGAGCCCAATTGAGGTGGATCACCGGGCCATGCGCCAGACCATGCGGCGAGTAATCCCGTCACACCAACTAGGATGAGAATGCAGAACACGGCGCCACTAGCAATAGACACGCCGATGCGCAGGTCGCGATCAGTTTTAGAGGCAAAAGTTCGCAGCCAAAAGTTGGATAGAAAGAAATCGTTGGTCAAAATGGCTATAGGGAGGATATATATCAACTGCCAGCCGAGGAGGGAGGGTTCTAAAAGGCGGGATGAGTCGATGAGGGCACTGTCAATTTTGACCTTTGTGCCGACAGTGATAACGGCGATGATGATAAGGCAAACGACCATTCCTCCCTGGATATTGTCGGTGACAAATGATACTTTGAAACCGCCGAGTGACGTGTAGATTGTTGTCACGACAACTTCGACTATAACCACTGGCAATCCGTCGAGGCCTGTAAGGGCATTGACTATCTGTTGTAGGGCGGAGAGCTCCGCAACCATATATAGGAACAACGTGATCAATCTAGACATAAACTATATATTAGATCTCCCAATAAAACCCCAAAAATAAAAAGGGAAAAGAGAGGGGATGCAACTAGAAACATACGTCAGTATGCTGAGATATATCCCAGCCAGAAACCCGTACCTCTGTCTGGCCCATTCAGTCAGGACAAAGCCGTCCGGACATTTCCGGCGAATAATGGGCCCCAAATACCCGAAAACCAACAACGGCAGGGACGAAGCTAGCCCGTAGACAACTAAGCCCTGGACACCGACCATAGTCGCTATTTCAGGATATGTAAATAAAATTCCTGACCCAAGAGCTGTGAGAAGTTAAAGAAAAACCGGAGGCAGTCAGACCCCTAAAGTTAGCAATCCAGCCTAATTTTTTTAACAGGTGCAGGGGAAGGGAGAAGCGGCAGCACGTTTCCCACGCAAGCATTAACTTGGTCGAGTGTTCAACGGTACAATCTCAGCATCATGCCTGCCTTGGATCCTCGACAATCTCTCCAGGTATTAAAAAAACAACGGCAACGTCGAGAAGCCATTGTCCCCAGAGGTGGATTATCAAGCGAATCCACTGCCGCAATCAGCGCCCGTAGTGAAGCCGCAGCAGATACTGCTCTGGACCCACCGTTCTGGAAGAAAGGGAAGACAGGAAGGGTATAGATATACAGGATATCTGGAAAATATGTAACTTGGTTCTCTGAAGCGTATTTTTTGTGGATGGCTTTCGCGATCCTCCTTCCCTAGTTCCCCCAGGCGGACAAGCCCAGAACGGCACCCGCTGAACTGAACGCTCGAATACGAACCTGTTTTTATGCTGCAACGGATCAATCCTTAAACGTAATAAATTCCCATCGACCCTTCCCATCCGCTCAATTCTTCCGCCACTCCCCGTTCGGGGATACTTAAATGTAATTTACCTCATGGATCTGGTTGTGGAAGCTTTTCGATGGGGTACATTATCGACCACGGAATCTTGCCTTGTGGTATTGGTTTGTTTCCGTTTGCACCAGCGCCATGGAGATTTACTTAACCCCACATGTGTATTGCTGCCGCTTCTCACAGGGGAGCAAGCAATTGGGGCTCAACAGCACATTGTTTGCGTAACTCACCAGACGCGATAAAGTTCAGAGCAAGTGGAATTGCTATATAATGAGACGAAAACTATGCATTAGCCAGTTCTGAAGAGATGGTTGAGAAGGGATGCCTTGTTGTTTTTGTTTCTAACCCTTCTGTGTGCCGTTGCTAGATACGAAATCCTTAGCGGTTTGCTTTCGAAGTCGATATGCGATGTAGAGACCGACGCAGCTGTTCGACAACACACAGAGTTAGTCTTCGCCATTTACACACGTGTAAGTAAGAATAAAGGTGGATATGAGGTATGTGAGCGCGGTCGTACAGGAAAGCTCCAAGTGTCAAATATATCAAGGCATTTGACGCCTGGAAGGATGGTTTGCCCATACTCAGCGGAGGTCAGCCGTCAATAATTATCTGGGTGTGAGGTGAGGTGGCAATGTTCACTTATGCTGAGATGGAATAAACGAAAGGAGAGAGAGAGAGAGAGAGAGAGAGAGAGAG
>LGRN01000568.1:0-15010 GCA_001883825.1 Emergomyces pasteurianus Ep9510 | reverse complement strand
ACATTGACAAAGATTACAGGTTTTTATATAGCTCACAATCTCATCATGCATATTATGTCAAAAGTATTTACATTTAATGACTTTAATGATTTTATTATATTTAAAATGACTATCTTGAGAATTATTGTGATATATCTTTATTATTTCTTGTCTTATAACATGATCTAGCAGTACATAGACTCTTTCATCTTTTTTAAGTAGATCTTTTTTATTTATTACTCAGACTAAACACTCTGTCTCACTAGCTTCATCTATCTCTATTCTTTTATAAAGTTTATCTATTTTTTTATTTTTAATTTAAACTTATAATAAAAGATTAACTATATACTTGACTAATTTGCTATAGACTGTCTTGGTCTTAAATATCTTTATAACTAAGATTCATGACACTAGAGCTCTTAGATTTAATTTTAATTCTGTATCATTAGTAATGTTGTTCTCATTTACAGATGTATTCTTTATTCTACAGACTTTTTTATCAATGAGTTTAAATAGTATTTAACAAGATTACAGATTTTTTATTCACATCTTCATTTTATTAATTATATAATCTAACTTCTTGTTTTTATTTAAATCTAGTGATTTAAACAATCTCTTTTAAAGTTTCTCTTTAAGAATAAAAAGTTTTGTCAACAAAGCTGTGTGTTTTATATAATCAAGACAATAACTAAATGCATTTATAGAATTATTTCTTCTTAAACAATGCTTAATTTAAAAGTCAAACATAAAGAGCAGTTTCATTCATCTTATCTAACACTCATTTAACTACTTTATTGTTATAAAGCATTAAAGATTAGCATGGTCAGATAGTACTATTATTAACTGCTTACTGTCATGTAGATAGTGACACTAATGTTTAAATGCTTCTATAATCAGCAGTATTTTTAAATCATGTGTTTAATAACATTGTTTTAATTCATTAAGCTTTCATGATTAAAATGCGATTAAATGTCACTGCTCATTATTCATTAGTTATGTAATTATAACTATCACTGTTACACTGAATCTGTTAATTTTTATACATAATCTATGCTTTGAATTGAAATGCATTAACAAAGATACTTTTGTAAAGCATTCTTTAATCTTTACTATTATAAATTTACAATCTTTATTTAGATTTATAAATGTGTTGTTCTTTCTCTTCTTTGTGTTATGCTTCTTCAGTAATTCAGTAAAAGATGTTGTTATTATTAAGAATCTATATATAAAGCAGTGATAAAAATTAATGAATTCTAGAAATATTTGTAGTTTGTTAATTGTTTTTAGCTTTGATTAATCTAGAATCATTTCTATGCAGCTCTGTTCTACTGTAATTTCTTTTATGTTTACAATAAATTTAAGAAATTTAATTTTTATTATATAAAACACACATTTGCTGAGCTTTGCATATAATTGTTATCTTCTTAATCATTCTAGCACTATTTTTACATGTTTCTTGTGTTCTTTAAGCAAGTTTGAGAATATGATTATATTGTCAAGATATGCCACGCAGAACACATCTAATAGATTACTGAGAGCTTTATTAATATATGATTGAAAGGTAGCTGACGCGTTCGTTAGTTCGAATAGCATTACAAGATATTTAAAATGCTCATAGTGAGTGTAAAATGTAATCTTTTACTCATCTTTACATTGAATATGAATTTTATAATATGTATTATAAAGATCTAGTTGCATATAATATTTGACTTCTGCTAATCTATCAAGTGTTTTACTTATTAATGACAGCAAATATTAATTTTTCATCATTATCTTGTTTAATTCTTTATAATCTATACATAGTTATAGTTCTTTATCTTTCTTCAGTGCAAATAATATGAATACATCTGCAGAGCTCTTTAACAGACAGATTTACTTTTTTTTTAATGCTTGTTCAATATATTTGTGAAGAATAGTCAACTCTTGTGTAAATAAGTTATATATAAGTTTATATAATGATTGTTTGTTTGATATAAGTTTAATGACATGATCATGAAATGCATTTTTCATTAAAAATATGTCTTCTTAAAATACATTATTATATTCTTTATATACATTGAGAATGCGTGGTTCAGATAGATTAACTGAGCTTGAGACACATGTTAAGCTTTTATGTTTATTAATGTCTTGTAAAAAAACAGTGTATATGATGTGTTCTTCATTCATCAACATGACAAAATTTACAGTATTATTTATTTAAATTTAATTAATATCTTATGTTTTTCTATAGTTCTATGATCTTTACATTTAATCAATATCAAGATTTGCAGTTTCTAGTCATGACATTTTTAATATAACATTATAGTTATAAGTATTGACTTCTTTTAATTGATGTGTGTTTTCATGAAGAATATTATCATTGTCAATGATTTTTATTAAAGCTTTTCACTGACTATATAATTTAATAGTATGATCATTCACAGCTTTCATGATCTTAGATTTACTTATTATATAACTAAAATATTAATTCATTTATTTATAAGACACAAAATTCATATCTATGTCTGAATCTATTAAGATCTATGTTATAGCTTATTCTTTATCTATGAACATTCATGTATTTATAACAATAATATATAATTTTGTTTCTTACAGTTTAATTAATTGTATACTTAATACAGCAGCTGCTTCTACAATAAAGATGACTAGTTTTTTATCTCTTACACTTTTTCACATTTCTTAGAATGTAATAGTTAACATTTATTAAATATATGTCTGTGTTTTTTACAATGAGTGCATTCTTTCTGTCATTAAAATTTATTCTTCTTCTTAAAACTCTTAATGATATTGTTCTTAATAATATTGTTATTTTTATTATGATTTTTAAACTGACAATCTTTGCTCTTTGTATTATCTTTATCATTAAGCTTGAACTTTACATTTTTACTGTTTCAATCATGCTTAATGATCTTTATATATTTAAACATATTCTCTTTAATGATCTGCATTCTTTACAATAGTTCTTTATAATTCACAGGTTCTTGAGCATAATAAAAAGTTCTTTACATATTTTCAGTAGAGTCTTGCTTTATAAATTATTCATTTACTGTTATTTGCTATATATTAATAGATAATACTCTCAATCTTTAAGATATTTAAAGAAGTTGTGTATTAACTGTCATTCTTTTTAATAGACATCTTAAAATCTCTGACTAGTCATTTAACATTGATTCTTTGAGTTGTTTATTTACATCTTAAGATAAGTTAACATATCATTGAATGTTAATAATATAATTTCTTTATATTTTTCATATACTGTTACATAGTTTAGTTATTTTTACTTAACATAAGAATTTAAGAACATCTTCACATCATTAATTTTACATTCTTTAGTTTTATAGTATTAATAATAACATGCAATTATAGTTAATAGACAATCTTTAAAAACTTTAAAGTTTAATATGTTTTTGTTTTTATAGTATTCTTTAATCTTGAGTTTTGATAATGACTCATCGTTACTATCATCACTATCATCTTATACATTACATCTTTATTTACATTACTTTATATATATTTTAACATGTTTAAAATGTTCTATAACTCTCTCACTGATAATAAGTTTGTAAATGAATTAAAATAATGCATGAGATTCTTTATAAAGCTGTAAATCTAGTTTATTAATGCATTGTTGTACAGTTAGAATAATAAGACATTGCTTGTGCTTGCAGATCTACTTCTATAATTCTTACAGACAAGCAATGCTGCTTTTAAGAGTCTTTACAGTTAATGCATACATGAGTGATTATGACTCTGTAAGATTGATCAAGAATTCGTCTTAAGAGATGTATTCATGTTTAAAATGTGTAATAATCATAGTAAAAGATCATGCAAGATTTATATTTAATATTGCATGATTTTAAGAGATTATTATTTAAATTCAGTGTATATAGATCTTTTATAGCTCTGCAATCTAGTGAATCACTCTATAAACTTAAGAGTGATTAGAATTATAAGAGATAGAATCATGTGATGATTATGTAATATGGTTATATAAGCGAGTCAGGAAGTATGAGAGTAGTGTGCTAGATGCGGAAATCTATATATTAAATGTAACTATCTTTTGCGTATAAAACTAATCACTGATTCTTCTATCAAAGGGCATCAGCGACTTTTATATAGACGTGCTAACATAGATAATTATAGATACAGTGCCAGGTTGGCCTCTCGGGTCAATGTGAGTTAGTACATGGCGGCGGCATTTCATATGTGCCTATGCCATGGTCGGGCTCCGCATGCCCGAATTAGGTTAGTTTCGTTCGTGCGCTATTACAAGTGCTCATGTAAATGATTTAAAGTCAAGATAAAGAGAAAGCAAGCAGAAAAAAATGCTGCAGTAAACAAGAAGCGTTAGAAGAAGATTAAAAAGATTTTTAAACATAAGACTAAAAAGTCAAAATTAATATGTAATAATTCAATTGATTTCATTGAGTAATGATTTTTAATAATGATTCTGTAATGAAAATAATTAGCAAGCATTGAATAAAAAGACAGAAGTTAAGATCTTATTCAAGTCTTAAATGCATGCAATGATTTAGAACATTGAAAAGACAGCATTGCTTTCTGAACATGTTAATCTACTTGTTACTGAGATTGATTCAGAAACAGCAGATTAGAAAATAAGAGATTTCAGTGTACAGATAGACTTGACTAAATAAAACAAGCAATCTCTCTTGCTTAAAAAGATGAAAAAGACTGATTTTAAAGTGATTGTATTCTCTGATAAGAATGTAAAGAAGAATAAGAAGAATGAGAAGAACATAAAGAATAAGAAGAATTGAATTGTAAAGAATGAAGAGAAAGAAGATGAAAAAAAAGAGAAGAAGAAAGAAGAGAAAAAGAAAGAAGAAAAGAAGAAAGAAGAGAAGAAGAAGTAAATTAAGTAAGATTTAATAAAATTTTTTAGTAAAGTGGCTTATATTAAAGAAAACAGTAATATGATTTTGATTGATTGAGTTCAAAACTGTTTTACTATTTGTTTTACATTGGTGATTTGTGGTTGAAATTAATATATAACCCCTATATATATATATATTTATATCAGCGGCACTTGTTTTCAGCTCTACATTATAACATACACATACCATCTATACAACGGCTAATATATATATATTTATATATATTCATGGCAACAGCGAAACATTAATATTTTAACAGTAACAATTTTTAATAACATTCTTCTATTAATTTTTATTAAAAAATCTTGTTTTAATATTTTACTTGTTTTTACATCCTTTGCTTAGTTGTTTACATTTAAATTAATTAAAACTAGTGTAAAAGATTTGTAATTAATTTAAATATACGCTGTATCTTGTAAAGAAGTAATTTAACAGCAACTTAAAAAATCATCATATCATCAATTTCATTTTTTATTAACAAGTATTAACTTTTTCATCATGTCTATGATTATTTTATTAAAAAATAATCAATCTTCTGTCTTTACTAGCATTTCTAAATCTTTCACTAAAATTATTATAAAGTGAAAAATCTATGTTGTTTATAAATTCTTATAAGATGCTCTCTTTCAATCCTGATGATCAACTACATCTTTTCTTATGTCTAATCTAAAACAACACAATCTTTAAAAAACTCAACATAAACATTACAATGATGTATAAAACAACTACAAGCAGATAGTATTAAAGATAACAAGTGAATCATATCTTTGTTACAAGCACTGTACTTTAATCTAGAAACATTTATCATAAAGTGATCACAAGTTAGATAGAATTTTACAACATTTAAAGTCATCTGCTTGTATTCAACAAAAGAGAAATAATTGTAATATAATAACTAATTTAATAAGTCTATTATTTATAGATTGAATTAATAATGATATATAGTAACATTGATGTGATTATTTATAGAAATTAATGCACAAACAATCATGAACTGATTCTTTTATTTCTGTTTTTCTACTCTCATTAAATAACTTTTATAAACAACTTTTTTAAATGTATATATTACTGAATCTTTCTCTGTAAGCTGTTAAAAACTTTAAATTTTACATTCTAATTTAAATGCTTAATTTACATTTATAAATATTATATTAATCTAATCTTCAAATCTTGCTTGACATTTATGATAAGAATGACATTGCTTAATTAAAATCTAAGCTGAAGAGTCATCAATGAATATCACTAGCAGTAAATGCATAAACTAGTACAAATAATCTTACATTTATAAATGTAGTTAATTACTTCATTGATAAGAACTAAAACTAAAGAGAGTGATTGATTGAATTTAAATCTCTTAAGTGTAGTCATATTAATAAATACATGACAGAGATGTTAATGAAGATTATTAAAACTGATGCTTGAGATATTTCAGCTTTTTTATTAGTAATTATTATTAACAATGCAGCTAATAACTATACAATAATAAAAAGTTTAGAGTGTAAACTAGTTCTATATAAATAAAATGAAAAATAAGAACATATTCTCTATATTATGTATATCATTTAATTGATAGTGCAGACATTGATTAAGAATCTGAATATAAAAGTAGAAAATAATAAGATGATTAATAATTTTAATGAAAGTGAGATGAATATGATCAATCAGACATTATTTTTCTCTACTCTTTAAAAGATAATGATTTTCAGTAACACTAATATAAAATTTAAAGTATTATTAACTTTCTACTAATCAAATCTTGATTTTGTTTAGATTTAACATATTGTCAATGCAATTAATATCTCTTTTAAACAATAATAATGATTTTATAATATTTAAATTAATGATGTTAAATCTGTTGATGAATTAGTTACATTACTTAACATGATATAGAATGTAAGAACATAATAAAGTTCTATCTATGAAATGATTATATAAGCACTTTATCTTTGTCAGACAATTAATTATTAAGTGTAAAATTCAGATCAAAAGAAGATTTAAGCTTTTAAACTATTTAATGTTAAATGATCACAGTTAAAACAGGTAATAGAACTACTTTATCTCTTTTATATAACAATAAAGACTGTTTTAATTATTTGTTTATTAATGTTACAGTCTGCTTGATGAGTATATAATAGTTTATTTTCTTATCTTAAGAAACATTTAATAAAGTATATACAGAAAGATTTCAATGAATGTAAGAGTGTTAAACATACATTAAAGCTTATAAAAAATAAGCTTGTTTATTACTACAGTAAAACAGAGCAGTCTTTTATAGATTATTATACAGTTGCTACAGTATTAAATCTGTCTTGTTAAAGTAATGCCTACACTCTGTCTGATTGAACCCTTGTGAAGCGAGAAGTCTACATTAATTTAACTTATGATTACTATAATAATAACTATTATCAATACAAGTAAAATAATTTAATTATCAGTAGTTTAATAAACTATAATTCTATAATAAGTAACAATCTTTAGTAACGTTTAACAAGTTTTTACATTTAAATACTAATTTAAATACAAGAACCTGCATTTGTTAATTATAATAAAAAGTCAGATAAAATTAAATGCATGTAACACTGAATTTAATTAATATCTTTAAAACAATCTTATTAATGTTTAATTAAAGTTAATTTTAAAGTTTTAAAAAATGATTGAGAGCATTTATTTAACAGTGACAATAATAATGTGTAACATTCTTATAATTCTGTTAACAAATGTTAAAATGAAGTAAAAATTTAACTTAAGTTAAGATATTTGTCACTATCATTGTAGACAACTAGCTAAAAAAACTGTAAAGAAAATCATGTTAATAAAGTATAAAAAGAAGAAGAAGATTGTAAATTCTAGTGATATTTCTTTGTATTATAGTGTGTTGAATAAAAAGATTAAGAATCAACTCACTTGTGAATGTATTTAAATCATTTACAATTCTTATACAATTGTTATTAATAATCATTACTTAAAATTACTAATCATTACTATTACTAAGCAATGTAATTACTAAGCATAATAAGAAGAAGACCAGATCTAGCTTAAATTATTTATCAGTTCTAAATCTTTTTCTTATTATAAAAGACCTGTCACATTTCACTGATGTTTATTTTATACTACTCTTATAACACTTTTTTATTAAAAAAATCAGTCATTTTATCAATTATTTCTAAGAATTTTAGTCACTTTTACACTTTACTTCAGATATCTTTTGTCTCAAAATACGCCAAGAAACGCATCAAATCAGAACAAAACCAAATCAAATGTGAAATTCATGGTCTCACCGGCCAGTCTATAAAGAGCAACAATTTGTTTTTTAATATATCTGAGTTACTGAAATATGTATATAACTTCTTATACATTTATAAGTACTCTTGATTTCATAGTATCTTGATTCTTCTCTACACTGTAGACATCTTGTTTTTCTCATTCAGCAGTTAGTCAAGCTTACTCTACAGCTTTTTACATCATCTCTATGTAACATTATTAATAAAAGCAATCGCTACAGCGCTGTCATGTCATAATTTAAATCATTTAATCTGACTATCTGTTGAATCAGCTTGAACAGAACTATATCTTGTTAAGAGAAGATATTTGAATCTTAATCTAGCACTGAGTCGTTGCAGACTCAGTGTTTTAATATTAATTCTTCTATGTTCTCTGAAGACTGAGATACATCTTCAATCTTTAAGAAACACAATCTTAACTTCTTTAGAAATCTTAAGATTTCTGACTCAAGCAGATGTTATAATATAAAGAAATCAGTTGTTATGTCACTGCTGTAATTCTTTTACATTTACATCTATAATAATGAAAAGAAAATTAAAGTCAGAGATCTGTAATATTATAAGAACAAAACTTTAATTAAATATTATAGTTTCTACTAAACTCTTAAACAGAAGTTTCATCTTAATTTAAATTGTTTTAATATTTATAAAATCTAAATTCTGTACACTGTAATTCTTTTTAACAGCACTTCTGTAACTATGTAAGTAATTAAAAAGAAAAAGCTAGAGTGTATCAACACAGCTTTAACTTAAAAAAAGTTTAAAATCTTTCTTTTAAATTAAATTAAAGATCATTATAACTGTGACTTTATAACAGTGATTTAATTTAATAGTCTGTGTTAGAAAAATGATGAATCTTCTTTTAATTTTAATACAAGATTTAAAGAATATTAAAAAAAGCTTTTAATTAATTAAGAAAAGCTTAAAACTTAGTTTTATTTTATTAAACTACTTTCTAAGATACAGACAATGATTAATCAGTATCAAATCTTGTATTAAAAAAAAATTAAGCTAGTTAATCTTATTACTTGTATTTTTTAACAGAAGAAGAGAGAGAATAAGAAAAAACTTAGTAAAGAGACTATCACTCAGTCAAGAATGAGAGATAAACAACACTATAACAACACTTAAACAACAGACATTAAACACTTCTGTAAGAATTCTGACTTCTTAATTACAGTTAAAAAATAGAAAAAGAGAGAAGAGAAAAATCTCTGCTACATTTATAATTAAGAAAGACATTATATAAATACATGCTTTAAGAATAAAAAGAGTAAAAACAAGAGTAGCACATTCTTAAAGAATACTCTTTTACTTGTTAATATATTAATTTAAAAAAAAGACAAGAGTTGATAATTTAAACATCTTCAAGTTCATGTTACAATAAGTTTTAACATCTTAAAAAATTTATAGAAAGTATAATGTCTTATTAACTTTAAGATAGATATTAATTTTATTTTTTATTTCTATGCACTGTTTAAGAGATGAATAAAGATTAAGTCTCTTAACAAAGTCAGATTTTTTAACAGAACAATGTGTCATTGATTTAGTATTATACAAGTTAAGTATGTTGTCACTGACTTAAAGAGAATCTTTTAAAGTAGTAGTCTGTTACTTAACACTGTCAATATGATAGATGAGAATCTTATTCTTAAACTCTTGTGATTATAAAAGCATAATTTAATTATTAATTAAATTGTTTAAGCATGACAGTACTGACTTACTGACATGCAGATGATTATTAAAAATTCTAAAGAGTTTTGTAGAAGAAATAAAGAGAAAGACATAGAGTTGCTTTTTTATTTAATAAAAAACATAAAGATAATAAAAGTTAACACATCAATGAAATGATTGACAGTTCTGTTTATAATAAAGAATAAATAAGTTAAACATTTATTGACTGACTATGTCAATGTTTTCTCAGAGATAAAGACATTAAAGTTACTAAATACAGAGATTAAACATGAGATTTATCTTATTAACAGTGTTACAGTGTTGTACAGATCTCTTTACAATCTCTTGATAAAAGAGTTAAATGTTCTTTACAAATATCTTAAGAAGATATAGATAAAGAATTAAATTCAGAGATTCATGAGTTCTACAAAGACTTTCATTTTATTTGTATTTAAAAAGAATAAAAGTCTGTATCTCTGTGTTAATTATAAAGAACTTAATAAGATGATAGTAAAGAATTACTATTCTCTGTCATTAATCGATGAGATAATAGATCAACTTTTAAAAGCTAAAGTCTTTTTTAAGATTGATCTATAAAATGCTTATCATAGAATTTGCATTAATAAAGACAATAAATAAAAGACAATCTTTTATATTAAATATAATAATTTTAAGTATCTTATTATGTTATTCAGACTGTGCAATGCGTTGACAATCTTTTAAGTCTATGTTAATAAAACTCTGCAAGATTTTGTTAATATCTTGTACATAGTATATTTAAACAATATACTAATCTTCTTACAGACAGAAGAGAAACATAACAAGCATGTTCAAGAGGTTTTAAATCAATTATAAAGATATCATCTATATGTTAAAGAATTCAAATACTTGTTTTTTATACAGAAACTGAAGTTTTTAAAGTATATTGTTAAAGTCAACAGTGTGTTAATGAATAGAAGTCAGATCTTCATTATCAAGAAATGACCAGAGTTATAAATATATTATAACATTCAAGTATTTCTAAGATTTATGAACTTCTATTAAAGATTCATCTATAGCTATTTAAGAATAACAGTTTTATTAACTAATTTATTAAAGAACAGTGTTAAGAGAAAGAAACTAGAACTTTTTATCTTTATTAAGAAAATGATAAAAACATTTAAAAAGTTAAAGTAGATGTTTACAGATGTTACACTGCTTATTTATTTTAATCTGTTATTATTTATATAGTACAAGACTAACACATTAAATGATGATGTCTGTAAGATTCTATCATAGCTGACACTGAAGATCTTTTAACAATAAAAAAACATAGATGTATTAATCTTTAAAATTAACATAAAAGATTTGTCAGTGAAAGAAGACTTCTTTACAATCTCTGTGTGACATTATAAATAAAGATCAATGACTTTCTTCTTTAAAAAGTTATTACTTATATAGAGATAATATAACACATACAATTAAGAAATGCTTGTAATAGTTAAATTCTTTAAGATTTAACAACACTATCTACAGAGCAGTCTATATTTAATGTAAGTTCTAACAGATTATGTAAATCTGTATTACTTTTTGATTATAAAGAGCTTAACAGAACATCAAGCTAGATAGATGAAGCTGCTATCAGAATATGATTTTTATATTTAATATCATTCAGATTAACTTAATCTTATTAACATACTATCAAGACAGTTAGATTATAAATTAATTATTAAGAAAGAGAATTTAGTTATTAAATCTTTTTTAACACTGTAGAAAAAGCTGATTATAATAAAATAAAGATTTTTAAGACTGTAAGACGATGTTGAAAAGACAGCTGCACGCTTTAAAAAAGCAGATTAAAAAACTTTTAAATCTTAATTAAAGACTAACACTGAAGATCATGAGCTTTTTATATCATGTCTGTCTACTATCAATGTAGCAAAGAATAAAATAATCTATAAACTTTTAACTTAACAACTTTTTAAATTTATAAAAGAGTTATAAAAGAGAAATGTCTTCATTCTGTTTTAAATTAAGAAGTTAACAAAGAAAGTATCTGAATTAAATTTAATTAAAAAATCTTTAAAGTGTAAAGATGTTACTATAAAGCTAAGTTATTAGTAATTAAATGATTGTAAACTTTTATTATTAAATGATTTAGTCTTTGTCTTTTAAAACAGAATAATATGTTAAAAGCTATTAAGAATTCATCATGATGATTCTTACACTGAGTACTTTAATATAAAAAAGACTAAAAAGCTTTTAAAATGTAAATATGTTTAAAACAAGCTCTGAGTGAATGTTAAAAAATATGTTAATATATGTAATATCTGTCAGAGAATCAAGATACTGTAATATAAGTAATACAGTAAGCTGTTATTGCTTTTAATGCTTAAAAGACTGTAACAGAATCTTTCAATGAACTTTATTATAAATTTATTAAAATTAATAAAAGTAAAAGAACTTGATTCTATTCTTGTCATTGTTGATCACTTTATAAAAATAATTAAATATATCTCTACTATTAAGAAGATTAAGATGTTTAAGCTTGTTAATCTGTTCTAAGATGTCATTATTAAAGATTATAAGTCTTTAATATTAATAATTACAGATCATGAATTTCATTTTACAAGCAAATACTAATCAGCATTCTGTTATTATTTTATAATAAAACATCTTCTTAATATTGCTTTTCATTCTTAAACAGATGATCAGATAGAGAGAGAGAATTAAACAATAGAGAATTATCTACATGTCTTCTGCTTTTATTATTAAAATAATTAATCATCTTATCTATTCACTGCTCAATTTATTTATAATAATATAAAAAACACTATAATAAACATATCTTCATTCTTTACATATCTTAAATACAGTTTAACACTCTTTAAAGACATTATAAACAATGTCTTTAAGAGAAAGACAAGCAGTAGAGAAGTGAGAGACAAAAAGAATAGAGAGTATTTCTTAGTGTCTTAAGTAACAGCAAGATTAAGAAGTCTGAACAAAGTTTATAAAAAGACAACAGAAAGCATTCATTACACTCAGTAAAGATAGACAGAATACTACAATTACAAATATTTATTAATAATGTTTTTAATAGAAGATTAAGTATTGCTCTCAGTGAAAAATATTAAAATAATAAGACTGTATAAGAAGCTAAGTGATCAATGATTTAAATTCTTTTTAATTATATAAATCATAAAAAAGCAAGCATATGAATTAAAACTAATCTCTAGATTTAAATCTATTTATTCTGTATTTCATGTTTTCTATTTTAAGTTATATAAACAATGTCTTAACAAGAAGTCACTGTGACTTAAAGATGTTAAGATAGAAGAAGAAACAGAATATCTTATAGAGAAGATATTAAATAAATAAGTTCATTACAACAAGATTTAATATTTTATTAAATAAAAAGATTATTCATCATTAAAGAATTTATGAAAGTTTCTTTATTATTTAAAAAACATTAATGAAAAAATAAATAAATACAAGACAGTGAATAAGAATTGTCTTGTTATACATCTTAAATGAGAAAGATGCATTGTTAAACAACTTTTTTTTTTCTTACAAGATTTTTTTAAAAGATGATTTCATGACAATGTACAAGCACTTGAAAAAAATGTAACACTCTTCTTCTATTTTGTTTTTAAGATTTTAAAAAGTTTAACAAGATTACACAGTGCAGATGATTATTAAATAAAAATAAAAGATGTTTTATTAAACTGTCTGAGAAGCAAAGAAAATGTATTATCACAGAGTCAAGACTTATTAAAATTTAAAAACTTAAGACTGAAGTTTATAAAAACACAAAAATGCTTGAAGATCTTACTTTTTTATTATCTTACTCTTATTAAACTTCTTCTTTATTTTAAACAATGAAAAAACAGATTAATCTATCTATAACTGATCAGTAATGCAACATTGTTAAAAGAAGATTTAAACTCATTATTTAACAGATGACTTCAGTCAATCACTTCAACTGAAGTGAAATTTTCTTTAACAATCATTCTGTCTTTAAAGTGTCTTTAATAACAGCACTGACTGATCTTTTTTTAAAAATAGTCAATTTAACAGTCTTTTTAATTACAAAGACTTAATTCTTCTCTTTCTTCTTTAGCTTGATTAAAAAGCTCTTCTCTGTCTTGACAGAATCTGTTAAGATTTAAAGAGTAAAAAGCTCTGCTCTATGCTATGCTAGCATCTATTTTAATCAGTATTAATACAGAATCTAATAAATTAAAAATTTATAAAAAGACACTTGTCATTGTTTTTCATGTAACAGAAACAGTGTGAATTAACAGTAGAATGACTGTAGAAAATTTCTTTATTTTAAAGCTGTTTAATACAGTAAAAATAGATAATAATATTAACTAAACACTGAGCAGATAAGTTCTCTTTAACTTTCTTTATAATCATCTCTGTTAGAGAAGAAGTCAGAATCATGAGTTTCTATGTTCTCAGCTTCAGATCATTTTAAGACTAGTTTTTACAGACTGAGCTATTAATAGTCATTCATTCTGATTTAAACAAGTTCTTTAACAAAAATAATAAAAAATGTTTTAAAAGTTTTATTATAAAGTCTTTAAGAGTCAGTGTGAAAGAAAACTCTTTATATAATTTGTTCTTAAAGCTTCTATGCTTAGTTACAACTGATTATTAAAAAGAAAAAAGATGTAAAAACTCTTTCTTTAAGAATTTAAACAAGAACAACACTGAAGCAGCAGAGAAAGTGACAATATAAACAGTCATTATTTTTATTTTAAACATAAATATAAAGAGAGCAGATGTTTCATGACTCTGCTTCTGCTTTATAAATTTAATTTTTTTAACTATAATAAAGACAGCAGCTGCTTTATAAAGAAAACATTTAAAAAACACTGTTAATAATAATTAACTCTCTTTCTTTTATAAAAATAGTATCTTACTCTTGTTAGAATGTTTATTTATTAATAATAAAAAAGAGAAGAAGAAGAGAGCAATAATGAATGAAAGAAAACAAGTTTATTAATTTTTTTATTCTATTCATCAGTATTCTGATTCTTTACATTATTTTTTTTAAAAATTTATATATTATTATTATTATTATTTATTCCTACACCACTTCATCTCGAGGATATGTGGGTGTTCATCTATTTAACAAGCAGGGGAAACCGTGTGGCAGGCACTGCCTGCCACTGGACTAAAAACCCCGCGATC
>LGRN01000567.1:0-15031 GCA_001883825.1 Emergomyces pasteurianus Ep9510 | reverse complement strand
AAAAAAAAAAAAAAAAAAAAAATTTCGTCCCACAGGCACGTCCACCCACCCAGCAGGACAAAAAAACAAAATCAAAAACCAAAATATAATCCCCTGCATACATAACTGTTTAAATAACCCTTCCAGATACGGCTGCCGCACTCCGATCTTTAGTCTCAACCTTCCTCAGCCCTTTCCCAGCCTGAATACTCGCCAACAATGCCCCTCGACCAACCGGTGCGCCAGCCCCAGCAGCCTTCGGTGGCATAGACATAGAAGGAGCACCAGCTGCTGGCGGAGGGGGTGGAGGAGGCCCGCCGGGCGCAGCGCCCACGGGTGGCGGAGGTGGAGGTGGAAATGGTATTGCAGCACCAGGCACTGGTGGTGGTGGTGGAGGCGGTGCCGAGGGAGCTTCTTCGAAGGGAACGGGAGGCGGCGGCGGTGGTGGCATTGACGGTGCGTCTTGGAAGTCATTCTCATCATCATCGTCATCATCCTGTTCCACTGCTTGCACTGGTGGCGCTGCTGCCACAGGAGGAGGCGGCGGCGGCGGCGGCGATGGTGAAACGGCCGGCGCGACCGGACCTGTCTGTACAGGAGTAGCGGGCTTAGATTCCGGTTTCTCATCCATCGCACTGAGGGGGCGTGGGGGACCCATGGTGCCGAAGAGGATGCTGGCAAGATGCTTGGCGCTGCCGCCGGCAGGTCTATCGTCGTCGTCATCGGAGGAGTTTTCAGATTCGGCAACAGACCATTCATCGTCCTCAGGGCGCGCGCGGGATTTGCGCTCCAGAGGGCCGGGGAGTGGTGTAGCCGCGAACGCGGATTTCTGGCTCTCCTGTTGCTGTGCTAGGCGGTGGAATGGATTAGTTGATTGGACTTCGGCCTTGGGAGGTGCAGGGGCAGCAGATGCAGCTTGAGCTGTCGCTAGAGGGTCTTGAGCTTGTTCTGGTGGCGTGTGGAAGGTAGGAGGTTGTGCGTCTGCAGACTGGCTGAGCTTTCGGAAGTATGGGTTCCTTGATTCCGTATCTGCCTCAGAACGCGGCTTGGCAGATTCCGGGCTTGAAATGGCAGCGCTCGAGGGTGCAGGTGCTTCATGTTCCGGCTCCGGTTCCGGCTCAAATGGAGCTGCTGGCGGCGTCGCAGGTCTTGCGGCAGGAGGAGGTGGTGCCGCAATGGTTGTAGCCGAAGGGAAAACTGCACTTTGTGTAGGTGTGCTATTCTGCGGTGTTATATCAACAGGACCTTCATCATCCGACGATTCTTCATCATCGAGACCCTCAAGTTGACGCTGTAGTTCTCTCTCCCGAGCCTGTGCAGCTTCAATCTCAGCGCGCTGAGCGGCAAGCCGTGCCTCCTTCTCCTTAGCTTCCTTCTCAGCAAGCTGCTTCCGGCGTTTCTCTTCCTGTTTCTTAATTTTGCCCTGTTTAACCTGCTCTTCCAACGCCTTGAGACGAGCCTGCGCAGCTTCGCGTTCTCTTGCCAGCTCCTCTTCTTGTTGTCGAGCCTCAGCTCTATACAACCCGTTAGTATTATTTACCGCACATTTTACAAGATGAACACGTCTATTCACTTACTCTAAACGCCGGCTTTCTGCCTCCTGAGCCTGCTGCTCTTCCCTCAAAGCCTGCTCCCTCCCCTCATGTTCGGCGGTGCCTCTACCAACCTTCTCCACATCGCCCAATTTCCTCGTTTCCGCCGGACCAACGCCATCCACCTTACCCTTGCGCGATGGGGGTGGCGGAGGCTTCTTGTTAGTAGGAACAGCTTTAACGGGTGGTCCATTTTGCTCTTCAGCAATACGACGCTGTCTCTCCTGTTCCCGTTTCGCGTCTTCTTCTTCAGCCCGCTTTCGCCTTTCCTCTCTTTCACGCTTCTCTCGCTCCTGACGTTCAAGAATGGTTTCTGCTCCTCCATCAGAGCTTGGCTTAAGGCCGGCAGCGGCCATGCGCTCGGCAATACGTTTCTGCGCTCTCTCCTTGGCGGAAGCCACGCGTTCCTGATGCGTAAGGCCCGCCAACGAAGAAGCAGATCCAGTGGATTGTGGTGGGGATGGCCGCACTGGTAGTGCGTCGCCGTTAGGGGGTGCATTGTCATACTGGTTATTCGATAGGGATCGTGGCGCGGGAGCATTCCTAGTAAAAAAACATTTTAAAAAATTTATGGCTGAGTTAGCGCTGCATTGGAATCCACAGATTCAGCAAAAAAATTAATAGAAAGAAAAATACTCACTCCTCCTTCCGAACCTTCGCCGTTCGACTCCCCCGCTGAAGATCATATATGAAATCTCTGATCGTATCCTCAACACCTAGCGCTTCCTCCCAGCGCCTCCTCTCATGTTCACGCGTAGAATTCTCGTCAACATCCTTAAGGCTATCCTCAAGACTCCTTGTAAACTCTTTAACACTCTCCTCCACATCCCTAGTCATAGCATCATTGCGTTCCCGCTCAGCCTTGACACTGTCAGTCTCTTCCTCTAGTCGGCGAGCCGCAGCTCCATCATCATCGGTAGAAGGTGGTGGTCTCCCAGCCAACTCAGCCGCCCTAGCCTGCATTCTGGCACGAGCGCGAGCTTTAATCCGATCAGATTCCGTAATAGCGCCACCAGGACCAGTCCCAACGATGGCGGCGGCGGCACTGGGATGGGCTTTGGCGTCCTTTAGACGGAACAATTCAAGCCTAGCATCAGCAATGTTACGCTCAACCTTTCGAACATTCGAAGCCAATTCGGGCAGCTGATCCCGGTACGACTGGAGCTGTCTTCGCAGAGCACGGCGTTCAGCTCCCGAGTCAGTATTGCGGAACGCAGCCTTGGGATCAGTATCGATATCATCCTGAACTCGTCGGATTCGTTCCATGAGCGATTCGGCTTCCCGGCGATCTCTGCGGTTAAGCGTTTCCTCCTCCTCCGCACGATTCTGGTCCTGGAAATCGGTAGCATCCAACATAATTTTCGCTTCCCGGATTTTCTTCTTCAGTTGCTCTATGGAGAGATCATCATCGGATCGTTCTGATGACGGTGATGGGGTAGGAGAAGGGGTACCACCGCCACCAACGCGACGACGGGCGCTCGACCTATATCCAATGGCGTCATCGTTGTTTTTAAATACAGTTGCGTCTTTCCTACCAACACCAGGCGAAGTTGATCCGCTACGGAAGGAATGGTTTTTCAGATAACTAACACCAGTTCGCTGAGGTTGTAGAAATGCGCCTGAGGACTTGCGAGATTCCGCATCCTGAGACAGCAGAGACTTGACGGTTCCGATCGAGTCATTGAAATTCCTCGTGGACGGAGGAATGAGTTCCGGAGGGAGTCTATTTGGTACAGGATAACCGTTGAGCTTCCGATATATCAGATGCATTGCGACGGCAAATTCATCCATGTTCAGTCTTCCCCGATTGTTGGGGTCAGACAATGTCCAGATGCGCTCGAGATCTTGACGATCCAGACCGCTCTGGCCCATGATTTCGATCGCCACATCGCCTCCAATAAACCCCTTATTGAATCCATCCCAAGCCTTGAACAGTTGGTCATAGATCTTCTTTTCATCCTTCGTCACAGCCCATGGGATCGTCGCGTTCCCGGACAGGCCCTGAGTCGTGAAACCACCTTCACGGCCTTGTTGAGGCATCAACCGTTGCTGCAATGCTTCGATGTTAGGTAGGCCAGTAGCTGGAGCGTTGACAAAACCCCATTGACCAGGAACCCCAGTTGGCTGGGAATTCAATGGAGCCACCCCGGTCTGAGATGGAGACAGGTTCGAACCATATCCCGTAGGCATAGGGGGCATAGGAGGACGCGGTCCAGTATAACCAGTTGGCTGGGGGTTATTTAAAAAGCCAGTTTGCTGTGGGCGGAGACCAGTATTCTGGCCGGGAAATCCAGTTTGTTGAGGTTGCACTATAGTAGGAGGCTGAATGCCGGCAGCCTGGTTATAGAATCCGGTTGGCTGGGAGGTAAGTTGGGAGAGAAGTTGGGTATTAGTCGCTTGTTGGGGTTGGGGCTGCTGTGGTGCCGGTGGCGCAGACGTGTTTTGCATCAGCGGGGCATCAAACTTCGGCACGTTCGTTGGGGGAGGCGGTGGGGTTGGCCTATCATCCGGGACAGCGAAAGAGATGATGTCGACCATACTGGAGACTTCATTCGATATGCGCTCCGGGAGAGCAGATGGTAGATCCCTGCCTGTTAGCCGTAGGTTACAAAGATACATCGCCAGAGCAAATTCGGGGAAGAGAAGACGGCCTGATTTGGTGGTATCAGAAAGCACCCTTCATTCAGTCAGCAAAAATAAGATCTGCACGCACATCTCATTATCGGAGGATGAGTATGAGGTTACCAGATTTTCGAAAGATCACTCCCAAGTAACTTAGACCGCATAAGTAGATCCTTAGCCGTCTCCCCTGTACACAGTTGGGTCAGCACGCATATCCATTAAACAGAAAAGAAAAATTGGTCCAATGTTCAATATAACCCACCATCCAAAGACTGATTATTGCCGACAGCAGACTTAAAAAGCTGTTCAAACTTTGCCTGATCCTGGGCCGTGATGAAAGACAGGCGCATATTTGGGATCTTGGAGCTTGCGGAGGCATGTTGTGTGGTAGCACTCGGAGTTGCGGACTGCGCAAAGGACTGGGCAATCTGCGCCGAAGTCATACCCGTTTGGTGCGGGGGCATTGATGAAGGTGCTGACAGTTGTTGTGGAGGTTGCTGCTGCTGAGTCGTCGCCGCCGTCGCCGTTGTCATGAAAGGCTGCTGGTTTTGAGGAGGGAAGCCAGTAAACTGAGGCTGAGGGGGTTGTTGCTGCTGGAGGCTACCAGCAGACGGGAACCCGGTGGGTTGAGGTTGTTGCATTGGCATTTGCATTTGCTGCATCTGGTTGCCGCCAGCGAAGCCAGTAGGTTGGGGCATAAAGGTACCAGGCTGGGGATTCTGTTGCTGAGGTTGAGAAAAGCCTGGGAAAGGCTGCTGCTGCTGCGATTGTTGTTGTTGTTGTTGTTGGTGCGGTGCAGGCTGCTGGCCAAAGGGGCCAGGGCGGCTGCTGTTACCGCCGTAGAAGGTATTCGAATACATGGCTGAAAAAGAATGCTCGATGCTGATAAAAACGAAGAAAGCAAAAAACGAAAGGAAAAGAAAAATGGAAGAAAAGAAGGGGAAAGGGGAGGCGAAAACAAGCCTCAACTCAGGGGGGGTTTTGCTGTTGGGAGATAAATGAAGTTGAAGTTGCAGTTGCAGTTGCAGTTGGGGTCTGGCTGCGGGAGGAGAGACGACGCGGCGTGATGGGCTTAGACTGGAAAGGGTTAGTTATTAACCCGGCTTGGGCGTGCTTAGGTCATCCAATTCAGGAACTCTTAACTAATACGTTAACTGACTACGGAGTAAGTTACCCAAGTTAAAAGTAGTATTTTTAGGCAATCTATGGAATACATAACTGTAATCTATTGATGATGAATTCGTATTCCTAATTGTTCGACCCTTGAGGATGTGAATTATCTGAATGTCAATAATTCATGATGTGTATATGTTACTTCTGTGTAACATTGTTTCAAAATATTACAGGGCCGTCAAAGCGAAACAAAAATACTACTATCAAATCCCCCCAACACTCCAAACGCCATCTCACGCCTAGAGCCAAAATCTGGGACAAATAAAATATACAAAAATCATCCCGAGCAAGAAAAGGGAGAAAGAAATAAAAAGTGCAAAATCCACAATAGTGCCTAGTCTGTCCGGCGTTGTAACTGTCTCCACTCCCGCATATAACACGAATCGAAACCCCAATAAACAAACCCCTCCCCCTCTACTTAAACCCCATTCTGCGCATTTTGCTGTTGCGCACCTGCGCCCACCATCTTACGTAATTCATATTCCTTTGTGAACTCGCGACTGAGCGAGCCGAGATCCTTGACGAGTTCATGGCAGGCCGTGATGACGGCTTCCTTGGGGGTGATTTGGCCGTCGGTCTGTACGCGCAGTATGAATTTTGGGACTAAAGGATGAGGTACCTGTGGAGGGATTAATATATAGTTCGTGTTTCGTGTTACAAAACGTGACTTAAGGGGTCAAAGATAGGAAAAAGAAAACCGGGGGAAGGAGGCTGGATGATGAGGTGTAATCAAATGTACCTTGTAGCCAGAGAAAAGAACGTGGGAGCTGTTAATGAGACGGGAGCGGATCATGTTGGCGAGGGTGTGATCTTCCTTATTGAAGGTGAAAATTGCTGTGGATGGGATACCTGAGCGCAGCGGTAGATAGACACACATCGATCAGCCACCGACAGCATTATACGGGCAGTTGAAAAGGATATATCGGCGCGAAAACTCACGGGTATCAACCTCAATCTCGACCTTCTTCTCACCAGGCAGAAGAACGAAGGATTCGAATCTAGGCAATCGCAAGGTATTAGCTCCAAATACCAAAATACCATACGGAAAAAATAAAAGAAGGCAACGAGCACCACGTAACGCTCATGTAGTTTGGGCAGGAATATCAAAAGCAATCAAAACATAGAAGAGCCTCTAGCTAAGTGTAGCAACTAAAAAGGCAGCGAGAAAAGATGAGCCGAACACACGAAACACGCATAGAGAGCAGAGCAAGCCACTCGAACCTGACAACGACGTCCAGATGTGGACGGATTTTAGTCTTGCAAGGGTTCTGGCGGTAGCTAGCTGCAGAGGAGTCGAAGAAGGTCAGGGAACGCTCCCGTTCAGGATCACGCTCCCTGATGATTTGTTGATTTTCCATGATCAACGCGTACGGGGAGAAGAGGGATAAGGGGGATAAAGGGGATCAGGTGCAAGACACGTTTGGGATCTAGGCTGGTAGAATAGAGAAGAGAAAAAAGAGAAAAGAGAACAGTGGATGGGTGAAGAGAGGATAATATAATAAGGGGGAAGATGCCATGGCAGGGAGGTACGATGATATAGCAGGCACCAGGAAAAAGGGGGGGTGGGGAAACGACGAAAAAGAGTCAGAGAACGAACAAAGCAGTATTTAGGCTGGCAGGGCAACAATGATAAATGCAGCCAAAAAGAAGATGAGCATATATTGATTCATTCCGCCACTTTTAGACTGTTTGCTTGCTTGCTTGCTTGCTTGCTTGCTATTTTTTAATTTCTTCTTCTTTTTCCATTTTTTCCCGTACTTTTTGTCGCCTGTGGGTAAGTTGGTAGCTCAACAGGAAAGACAATGCGAATATTATTAAGAAGTGTGCAAGCATGGAAAAATATTCTTACCTCTCGGGGGCATTCATCTTGAATTATAGCAGCGGCAGTAGACAGCGCTATCTCAGACGATGACGGAGCAGGATAGAGAAGAGCACGTTGCTGAAGGCTGCGATCCGTAAGCTCCCCGCTTTATGAGTCCCCCTCTAATTCAGATACCTTCGAAGGGAGTGAATATACAATCAAAAAGAAGATTGCTCCGTAGAGAAGGTAGAAATGCGAATATCCAAAAAGGAACAAAAAGGTCGCAACCGGCCTGGCTCTGCGAAACAAAAAATTAAACTGAGGCGAAAGGGGAAAAACCAATGAAACAGAAAGGAGTAACTATCCAAAAAAAAACAAGGAAAAAAACTAAAAAAAGGATGTAACGGAGTGGTATGTCTAAATGGTAATACCCTGAAACAGACAGCTGCGGGTAGGTGGGGGAGTTATAGTTATAGATAGGTATCCGGCGTGAGATATATATATATATACTACTAATGTAGATATAAAAGTATTCTCATTTGATCGATGGAGGTTGAAGTTTCTCTCATTTACCTATTTGGGCAAATATCATGTGATCACTAAGTTAAGTTAGTTAGCTTTATGACGTCATTGGCTTAACCACTTGCCGAAATCCGCTTCATTATTTCCCGATCTGGAACTTCCGCAGAATACGGGGATGGAACAAATGCCAGGCAAGGAATCACGAGTACCTAACTATGTAGGTATATGATTACAGGAACAGCATAATGTTCATGAAGCAGAAGCCTCATCGTAGCAGTGTTTTAGCTCCAAGTCTAGAACGGTAATTTCGGCAAAGCTCCAATTGGCCCCACAGGCTGGAATTCTCCAGGTCAAGTCGAACCACTGCAAGCTGAGTCACTGGCTCAGCAATGAAATGCCGAATCATTCTATTCTATCGTGAACATGAAGGGGTGAATCGATATCCCTGCACTTTCGCATTACCCTATGTTTATTAACGGCTGAAAAATTGCTGTCCTACAGCCCCCTCCCAAACCCCTGGTTGTGAATTGCCCCACGTTTAACCCCTACTACTACTATATATATGTGGAGGTGAACCCCATTAACCACGAGATTCCTATCGAAAACCTTTGGCCATACTGCAGAGGGCATCCATTCATACCAAAAGCAGTATAATTAAAAAAAATTAATTAAATAAAAGAGAGAGAAATCTCAAAAAGCCATTCAACATGCCGACCCTTCACGCCCTCCATCCCACCCTGGCCGCCAACACGCCCGCCATAATCAGCGCTCCAATGCTCAACACCGCTTCCCCCAAACTCGCTATCTCCGTATCCCGCGCAGGCGGCCTCGGTTTCATCGGTGCCGGCTTCGACGCCTCCAGCCTTGAAAAACTCCTCTCAGAAGCCGCGAACCTAGCCTCCGCCACTGACTTCCCCAACTACAACACTCCTGCCAAAGATGACGACAAGCCCTCCCCGCTGCTCCCCGTCGGCGTCGGCTTCCTCAACTGGGGCGCAGATCTTTCCCAAGCCCTCCCCGTCCTGGCCAAACACACACCCGCCGCCGTCTGGCTCTTCGCCGCCCCGGACCCAGACCCCACAGAAACCCTCGCGACCTGGTCCCGTGAGGTCCGCCGCGCCACTGACAACCGCACGCGCATCTGGGTCCAGATCGGCACCGTGGCCGAGGCGCTCGAGACGGCCGCGAGAGCCAAGCCGGACGTCCTGGTCGTGCAAGGGGTTGATGCCGGCGGCCACGGCCTCGCGCGCAGCGCGAGTATCGTCTCGCTTTTACCAGAGGTGAAGGACGCACTGGCACGGGCGCAGGCCAAGAATGGAGAGAAGCAGGAGGAGATACCGCTGGTGGCTGCGGGAGGAGTAGTGGATGGGCGCGGGGTAGCTGCGGCGCTCTGTCTAGGCGCGCAGGGTGTTGCGATGGGCACGCGGTTCCTGGCATGTTCGGACGCGGCGGTGCCAGCGGGTTATCAGAGGGAGGTATTGCGGGTGACGGATGGTGGTGTGAATACGGTGCGGACAACTGTGTATGATGTCGTGCGCGGGTTTAATTCGTGGCCGGAACGGTATGATGGGCGCGGGGTGGTGAATGAGACGTTGCGGGATAAGCAGGCCGGGATGGATGATGGGGAGAATCAGCGGCTTTATAAGGAGGAAATGGCGAAGGGGGATGCCGGATGGGGGCCTACAGGTCGCATGACGACGTATGCGGGGACGGGGATTGGGTTGATTAGGGAGGTAAAGTCTGCGGAGGAGATTGTGAGAGGGGTGGCGGCCGAGGCGAGGGAGGTTTTGAAGGAGGTGGTAACAGGCCAGTTGTAAAACGTGAAAATGCATCCATTTATATCCATATATTATTATCATGTACGGCTGATACATATGTAATGTATTATCGTTGTTTCTATATATCCAATGCTTGAGACATCCAATTACTGATTACATATATGTTTTATGTATGAATATAAATCCAAGAAAGGAATGACAAAAAAAGGTTAAAAACAATTTTTCAAAGAATGAAATACAAACATGCTATCTTGGGGGAAATAACTTAAAACATGATAGAGAGCAACAGCAGCGCAAACAGCCAATGAACCCGACGAATGAAACATTAAAAAGCCATATATCTCACCTAGCCAATCAGCATAACACATTAGAATCGGAATCAGGAACCGGAACATATTCAAGCTCGGAAAACCTGGGGGGAAATGTAGGAAGAAGCAGAAAAATAGGAGAAAGAAATGAAGCGAAGAAGAGCATAATTACACTTATAAAAGAACATTCGAAAGGTCAAAAAGGGGTTGGTGGGCAACAAAAACAGAACCTTAGAAACCAAAAATGAAAACACCAACATAATTGTCCCGAGTGCACAACAATAAAATGAATCAGATGGGGGCAGGGTAGATGAAAAACCAAGAATATCCAAAGAAACCCAGCTTTGTTCATCTAAAATACATTCTCCTCTCTTCTTATCACGTTTCCCTCTCTCCTTCGCCTCTCTCATCTCTCATTGCTCATTTTTATATTTTTCCACTGGTTGCCTGATCTCCAATTATCTCCCCACTCCTCATTTGATTTCACCCCCTCACCTCACATTCCCCATATTCGTGTATCCAATTTTTTTTTGTCCCTGAACGAGCTCTCCAAAATTTGAATCACAATTCAATTCCAAAACAAGACAAGACAATTCTTTGCCCTCCAACACCATCTTCTTCCCCAGCCGGGCCCCCTTTTTCTCTCACGTCGCATTACTAGTAGCACTACTAGGATGGAAAAAATCCCCTAGCGTGGACACAGTCTTCTTATATCTCCACCCACTCTTCGTCTTCTCTCGATTCTTCATCATCTCCGCCCACCCTTCATCGTCGTCATCATCGTCGCCTGCACCACCATTCCCATTCCCATTCCCGTTATTCATATTCGTGCTAAGCCTCAACGCACTAGCGGGCCTCGATCCGTCTACCCCATTCGACCCTTGCGTGCCACCCTGTGGCATGTTCATGTTCCCGTTCATGTTCACATTCGATGTCAGTGACATCTTGCGCGGCTCTTCTTCGGTCCACGGCCGCAGCGTCGAGGCGGTGAAGGTTGATGAGCGCGCCACGGTGTTATCGGGTGGCTGCTGGAGGATTGTGGAAACGGGGCGGTAGCGGCTGGCTGTGCCGACGTTGCTGCGCTCGGAGGGGGCGACGGAGGGGGCGTAGCCTGGTCCCGGGCCGTGCCCTTGCTGTGGGTGTGGCAGGAAGGCGGATTGTCTATTGTTCCACTTGGGGTCGAGGAGGCTGAGGGTTCGATGGTCGACTTGCGGAGGGCCTTGGGCATGGTCGTGATTGAGGTTGAGGTTGGAGAGCATGGATACCGGACGGGCCATGCCCGGTGAATTATTAGGACCAGGACCATGACCCAAATTCATATGCGTTGATGACATCTGTTGACCGCCAGGCATTTGCATGCCCTGCATCTGCATCATGGATTGCATCCATTGTATCTGCGTCTGCATCATCTGGGTCATCTGGGACATCTGGTCTTGTTGCCCGAACCCTGGTGGTTGCTGACCCGGTGCGCCAGGGACGTTCAAGAAAGGCTGAGGGGGCATCATATTATTCTGCGGTCCGTTCATGTTCATACTACCGAGCAACCCTCCAGGGCCATCAGAGGGTCCGCGCGCGTTAGGGCTCCCTCGTCTCATGGCCTTGGCGCGTTCCTCATTTGCGATGACACCCACGAGTCCGCCAGGTGGTAGACCCGGAGGTGCCCCAAAGACCGACTGAGAACCACCTCCCATAGCCAGGGATTCCCGGTATGACGGATTGACAAGGCTAGCACCAATGTTATATGGATCGCGAGGAAGATTTCGTGCAAAAACGGGCAGACTGGCTCGAGTTGTTTGAGTTACTTGGGGTTCAGCTGCTACAGAGGGCGGGCCTGGGGCAAATGAATGCATCGCGGCACGAAGATTAGGATTTGAAATCGACGGCGTGAGGTGTCCGGGAGGTCGAGTTTTATTTGGGAAACCATGCGCTGCTAGGATGGCGAGCGGTACATCATCATCGTCTTCTCCATCGCTGATTTTCCCGTTCGTCGAGGGCTCTGGTGCCAAGAAGGATGTCCGGTTTGGATCGTTGAGCGGGCTTCCACCAGCAGTTCTCTCCAAGCCATTCTGCTCTAAATCGCGCAGCTTGACCGCCTCACCCGTAACTTTCATCATCTGCTGCCTGTACACCGAGAGATGAGCTTCCTGCTTCTTCCTTTGCTTTGCCGCCTCGCGAGCTTTCTCCGCGTCGTCCTCTTCTTCATCATAATGATCACTATCGCCATCCGATTGATGGGTGCTAGAGGCGTTGCTTTCCTTCCTCGCCATTTCCTTGTGTTGTCGATACCGCTCGAACTGAGCTGGCGTCATTACTTTGGTAGGCTGCTGCCTCTGAGACTTATTAGCTTTCTCTTCATATAGTTCAGCTATATTAGCCTCGGCAGCTAATGAAGCTACGAGTTGAGCTTCTTCATCTTGTGCGGTCGGACGGCGTGTGATTTGTTTCACGTCCCCACGCTGTTGCCATCTGTTCCCTGAGAACGGCGTTGAACTAGGCGATGCGACATCAGAAGAGAATTCCGCTGTCAGTCGTCTGTGTGCGGATACCGCGCTATTAACTATTTTTGCGTCCTCGTCTTCCACATCAGCGGTACGACTGAGCTGTACTGTGTTTCTATAGTACCTCGAGCTAGTACCAGCGTTGAACGTCGGCGAATGCCTGCCATTAGCGTTTGGCTGTACTGACGTTCTAACCCGAGAGGCGGGTGGACGGGAAATTATAGCATCGTCTTCCCTACTACTTGAATGGCTCATTAGACCATCTCGTGAGTCCTGGCTTTCGTTTGTATGAGGTGAAGGTTCAACATCTTTTGAGCAGTCAATTCGTAGGGGAGCAGGGTGATTCGAAAAGTCTTTTGTAGGCACAGGTGGGTGCCCAAAAGCAGAGCCCTATAATTTTTGGCCAGTGCGTTGATTAGTAAGGTATGATTTAACACAGAGCAAGAGCAAGAAAGAAGGAAGAAGGAAGCGGGTTGAGCAAATAAAAATTTTAAAATAAAATAAAACAGAAATGAAATAATAAAAACCCACCCGGCCCAGCGGACTTGGTGACAAGGGGGTGCCCGCCTGTTCTTTCTTCATTTCCTTCTCCTGGTCAAACCCATCAAACATATTCCCGAAACTTATCGAATCACCCATATCTAAGTTTGTATCGGGCAGTCTGGGAGGGGTGGCAGTACTTGTAGTACTGGATGTTGTCGCACGCTCTGTGGTTGCTGTCTCTCGAGATCGAGGTGTAGCTGCCTCCTGCCGTTGTTGGGATTTAGGGGATTTGGTTCCAAATGAGAAAGTCCGACCGGCCGATCGAAGGGAGAAGAAGGAAGATTCAGGCACCGGAGGAATGGGGACATCTTGGATAGGGATATCGGTGGAGCTGGGTAAGGTAGAGGAGGAACTAAACTTGGCGGAGGAAGCAGAGCTATCGTACAAACAGCCGGTCGAGGCAGAATTGTTAGTGCCTCTGCTTCCACTGAAACCAGTCAATCTCGCGGCTTGTGCACCTCCATCATGTAAGAGATCTCTGGAACTTGGGTTCACATACCGATTTTCCGCTTGAGGTGGATGGTCGATGGTTGCAAATATGTTATCTCCGTAGGGATCTTCCGACATGCGTTTTGTACGGCTGCTGTCGCTGTTACTGGAGTTAAGAGTGGTAGCTCCGTCGAAGGACTTTCTAGCAGAGCCCACGCCAGGACGCTCGAAGACTTTGAACGAGCGCTGAGTTGTCTCGTCTAACTCTTCCAAGACATTTCCAGAGGATTTCCGCCGAGCAAAGCCCTTCGGGAGCTTGATCGGCATGGAGAAAGGGGCCCTAGGGGGCGGAAAGGGTGCAGAGGTGGCCCGAAATACAACGCAACGGAGGCTCCTTGAAACGCTGGCTGGACTGTCTTGCTGTCTTGCTGGATTGCCTGGCTTACCTGGCTTGCCTGGGTTGCTGGATTGATGTGGATCTTTCTACTCTGGGAACTGCACCGCAAGCTGCACAATGCCCTCGATGCCACGAACCAACCGAACCAGGGAACGGTCAACGGTCGAAGCGAACGGACGGGCAGGGATTCACGACGACATGGACAAAGAGAGAATTAATGCAGGGAGATCTATGCATAAAAGTATGATAATAGCACTATTTGTTAGATGAAGAGAAACAAAATCAAAAGAGTAAGAGAAATAGAGAGGGAATATAAAAATAGAAACAATAAATTAAGAAAAAAAATAACAACAACAACAACAATAATAATGATAATATAAAATGGTCAAATGTAAAGAAAAAAGGGGAGGGTGTTTTCGGACGTAAACATGGGCAATCTTCCATTGGAGAGAGGGTTTGGATGATAATATGCTCCATAATATACTATATATACACACCTGGTATTTCTCTATTTCCCCCCATCTAACAGAACAGGACAGCACCGAAAACAAGACAACTTTCAACAGCTTCCGCAACCCTACACACTCGGGGTGACACGTATGAAATATGTCAAAAGACAAAAGAGTACACTGACGAGGAGAAGGTAGGACGAAGCCGCCGATCGAAATAGTCTTGAGAGGAGTCGATTGTCTCGGGGGTTTTGTTTTTTGGGGAGGAGGGTGGAAGGAGGAGTAGAGGGGGCAGTGGAGGATTTGCACTGCGCCCAGCGAGAGATCAAGCGAAAAAGGCCCCAGCAGCCAATGGGAAAGAGAGTAGATGAACGATTCGTTAGAGAGTTGATTAGCGAAGAAGAAGAAGAAGAAGAAGAAGAAGAAGAAGAAGAATATCCAAGACGGGGTTGGAAATGGGAGGAAGTGAACGCGCGAGACGGGAGAAGAGAGAAGAGGGAGAAAAAAAAGATGGGAGGTTTGCCGTCGTCGTCGTCGATGTTTGGTATTTAGTTGGTTGGTTGGTAGCGGGTGGCCCCGATCCGATCAACTCCCCAGCAAGCGCCCAGCAGCAGCAGCAGGCAGCGGGGCGTCACGCCTGAACTTTAACGAAACAGGTGGCCAGTCACAGTAAACTAAGGGTGAAAAGATTTCACAGTCATGCTACAGTAGTTACGCCAGATGAATACGATAATAGTGATAATAATAATAATAATAATAATAATAATAATAATAATAATAATAATAATATTTTTAAAAAAGTATCCTCAAATGTATCTTCCTTCAAAATATCTCTTCTTTTTCCCTCCATTCCTCACCCTAGTTGGTGGCGATGTCTCTCCTTAACCAAGCTCCATCCTGTATTTTTAGGTGGCCCCCAATCGCATCACTCGCTCGATCC
>LGRN01000566.1:0-15063 GCA_001883825.1 Emergomyces pasteurianus Ep9510 | reverse complement strand
CCGTCGCGGGGACTATCAGCTGACGCCATGATTGAAGGATGATTGTGCCCCGGAAATGCGGCTCACTAGGAACGGCTCGTGCTGCAAGGAGGTGACTCCGGATTCAAGGCTGTGGATAGAAAAAAAAAGAACCCCTGAAGAGCTCCAGTGGGGGGGGAAATAGGTTCTTTTAGGTTCGCTCGGTCGTCTTCGAGTCGACAAGGGCCTCTGGGCGGGTTTCAGTCTCGCGGCGGTGTAGGATGGGAAGTAGGAAAAGAATTGAAAGAAAGATGGATCCAAGGGGGGAGGGAGGCCCTCTATATACACCAGGAAATGGGGGGCCGTCACGGGGTGCTCGTCTCGGGTTGCACTCTCCAGGCATTGAAGCACGGCACAGCAGCCAACAATACCCGAGAACGAAATCTGAAAATAGAACTCATGCAGCAACGGCATCCCTTCCACGACTGTCGCATGCGAATCACCGCGGGGGGGAGGTGGGGGGACAAGAGGGTGGGTATCATTCGGCTGTGGCTGCGTACAGTTGGCCCCCTGAGGAGAAAGATAAGGGTGCGGTCAGGCGAGGCCACCCTCAACTGCCTACCAAGGGCCGTTGATGAACGGCTTGGAGAGGCAGGCCGCCTTTTATGGTCGATCACGATATCACTTTCATGTACATGGATGAGCATTACGTCTCACCCTCCGGGGCTACAGATGCTACTATGACACCAGCGGGTTCGGCTGTACGCATTCCCCTCTCTTGTTTTTGAAGCGTAGATACCCGCTGGCGCAGCGCCGATTCCGTTCTTGCTGAAAAACACCTCTCCACCTCCGGCCAGGGTCGGCGCTTCTTCACCATGTTCAGGAGCCGTGCGTCCTCCTCGGGGAGCCAGCGCCACAGCTTGTCTCTGTGACCCTTTCTCCCCTCGCCGCGCTCACGCTGAGTTTCTCCGACCTTGTGAGGAGCGGAGCGACCGGCTGACCGCACACTCCCGTCTCCTCACATTGCCGGCGCCGAGTCGGGCATGCAACTTGTCAAAGCATCTTTAAACAGTCAAGAAAGAAACTGCAGACGCTCGTCAAGCTGCAGCGACAGGAAATGAGAACAAAGAGCTGTAAAGAGACCTTTCATAGACAATACAGAGACAACATGAAGCCGCTTTGCGGCCGGTTCTTCTAGCTGCTGTGACCCTCGCTTGCGTCTTCTGACCTGTGCGTCGCTGAGAAAGTCGTCGCTCGTGCTGTAAAAGCAAGACACATCAATGTCGGTGCTGCAACGGGCGGAGTGAATCTGCTGATGATTCAGAACATGAGTGTCATCGTCTGTTTAAGAATTTCTATTCCAGCTGTCAAGTCTTTCTCTAGATTCTTGATGATGGTTGGGGGTGTCGCAGCACATAGACAGGGGAGGTTCAGGATATGAATAAGTGACCTTTGAGCTTGCAAGATCATCACCTTGCTGGACAGGCCAGCGAAGGTCACTAGTGCCCCAGAACGCGTCGTCGACAAGGATCGCTGGGTCAATGAAAATGTTGTTCTAGAGATCCAGGAGCCCGAAGAAATCTTTCAAGCTACCATCTGAGCTGGTTACACTGGGCGACGACGGATCAGCCCCTGTGGCGCCTCTCCCAAGGGGAGGCAGCTCGATCGGCGTGTCAGAGATATTACCTCGGACATCACAGAATGAAGTGAGATGTGAATTTGAGGTGTGATGTGCAGGTTCATGGAGAGATGATACGCCATGCCGGGGATTCTTCGAACTGGGTGATGGTATAGACACCTTTCTTGATTGAGAGAGGGAGCTCAACGGCGAACACGGCTGAACATCGCTGCTGATGGGCACGCAGACTTCGGCCGGCGGCTTCAGAGGAAGGCCATGCTTGTGGGGTAGCAGAGCGCTGGCAGAGGCATCACAACGTGGGGCTGGGGGAGGGGAAGAGGGAGGGGCAGGGGGGCTTCTGGCCTCTAGAGCGCGAGAATTGGGGCATTTGCGCAGTGAGAATGGCTTGGGGTGCCGCGGACGCCGCGGCGCCCACGGCTTGAAGTTGTTCACATGAAAAAACGCGGGGGCCATCTGGATTGGGGATTGGGGATTTGAGGGGGAAGATTTTGAGGGATTTTGAGTCAGGAGCGATCAGGGGAGCAGGAAGGAAAGCGGGAATTGAGCCAGAGGGAAGGACGTGCGCGGGGCGAGAAAAACAGATCACAAAGTGCCAGTATCTTGAAAATTCTGTAGGAGGCTCGGCCACCCCTTATAGCTCCTCTCGGCGCAGAGGCTTCATCGCTGCACAGTCTCACATCTCGCATCAGAGATTGAGCAGACGAAGCGAAGGGGCGAATTCCTCCGATCCCTGGATCCCCCCCCTGAGACTGCTGACGCGTCCCGTGCTGGCCAAAAAGCCACCTGAAGCCCGATGACCAGTGGCCTGCTCCAATCGCGTTTGGCCATTCACCACTTGCAGCCTTCACATGTCCAGAGCATGCAATCCTGACACCGCCCTGCCCGCCTTGGTCCCCGTCTGACCTGCAGGCGCACACCAGCGCAAATGAAATGCAGCATTTTTGCTATTGGCCCGCGGAAAGAAATTGTGACGATGGCAGTCAGCCTTGGTGGCTCAAAGGGCGATGCAACCCACATCGCTCAGGCCCAGCAAGCACTCTGGGCCCCGGTCCCCGGACACCAGCCCGCCGGCCATCCCAACACGCTCGATCGGCTGCCGCCTCCTCCGTCCTGCGCACGCAGTCCCACCGATGGAAGGGGTTTCAAGACAAGCCGAGTCTTGAAAAGAAGACCTTCCAACGAGTTAAGATAGAAAAAAATTGGAAGATGAAAATGAAAAATGAAAATAGAAGAATAAATCAACCGGGGAGTAAAAATTTCTGCTGCTTGGGAATCACCGATCGCGCGGCACAGCGAAAGGCACACGTGTAGAAAAACAGGGGTGCGAACGCCCCGGCAGCCTCGATCCCAGAGTCAAGCGGGGTAGCATCGCGAAGGGACGACGTGGAGGGCTCAGAGGCCAACCAGGCGGTATCAGACCAGCGGCTCGACGACTCCGCGGGCGCAGGATCCAAGACGGGTGGTGGCCGGATAAGACGGCACCATCCCTGGCAGGGGGGGGAACGGAGAAGGGGGCAGTGCACGCGAGCGCCAGAGCCAGAGCCAGAGCCCAGGGCGAGGGCGAGCGAGAAAGAGAAATGAAGAAGGAAGGAAGGAGGGAGTGTGTGGTCGTTGCGAGGGGGCGCGCGACGGGTTTTTATAGATCGCGGCGTCCGTTGAAGCGGCGTGAGAAGGCGCAAAAGCGGCGAGGGGGCGGCCATCCCCGAAACGGCAACGGTGCTGCCGCAACGGGCCTCGCGCGCGCGGCGGACCAATGGCGAGGGCGCTCGGCGGGCTGGGCGCCCCGCTAACCGGCACAAAAGATACTTAAGTTATATTATTAATAATTACTTATATAAAGAAAAGAGAATGAGAATAACTTAAAAGAGATATTTAAAATATACACCAGTCTACTTTGGATTTAGTGTTCATTGAAAGTAATCAAATCAATTCAGATTAATTATGACTATCTAATCATATACAGTTTAGTGTGGCTTGGCTCTAGCCGCGGCCGCGAACCAGTTCTCACCAGGATTGTTATGCTGCACTGAGAAGTAGCACAGCTGTCATAACAGATTAGCAGTTGAAGATTTGCAAAGAGTAAAAATTCATTTAGTTAATATCCATTCAAAGAGTTGAGTATTGGGAGAAACATGTATCTGCTAATATTGTGGCATGTAAGGTCATTAACACAGCATCTCTATTCAATATGTTGAACTAACAATCCCTGTTATGCTGATGCGCTACTGTGAAGGTAAACCCCTCAATTCTTACACTGATATGCCCGGCATGCGGCTGAGATTCGATATCTCCGGAGAGCACTTATTCGTAAGCAATGCCCATTTCATCGAAGACACTCCCGGACAGGTTTTTGGGTGATTGCAAGAAGTATAAAGGCCCTCGAGTGGACAATATTTCCCAGTCCCTTAAAAAGCTCTACATTTGCAAAAGAAGTAGAAAATTACGAACGCAACTAGCAACTAGCAACAATCGTACACGTCACCTTTATTTTTACTGTACAAATCATGCCGACGTACGTGATTACCGGTGCCAATCGCGGAATAGGGGTATGTGCATCCATAACATACGTAAAGTTATACATGTTATGTCCCTAGCTTTTCAATGGGCGAGGTTCGGCCTTTACTGGCGCTGCTGTTGATATTTGTGTCTTCGTATCCGTTACTATAGTTTGAATTCATGCGGCAACTATCCGCTGTCCCCGAAAGCCTGGTCGTTGGCCTCGTGCGCGACAAAGCCGCAGCGGACGAGAAAGTTTCAAAGGAGCTACCAGGAAGAAATATCCATATCTTACAAGCTGATTTGACCGACTACGACTCTCTGAAGGTTTGTCCACAAACCCGCGCGCCCTGCATGGCTGACCGGCTGCTCTCGTTAGCGCTAACACGTTGATTTACAGCAAGCTGCGGAGGAAGTGGCACGGTTGAGCAATGGTGTCGATTTGTTGATCGCGAATGCATCGCTGCAATCTGAATGGTCGGCCTTTTACGGCATCGATGTCCTGTGCGGGTTTTCCACCCCTTGCACTGCCCACTCTCTGCCCACTTCCCCCTTTTGACATGAATACAGCTACTGACGGGTTGGGTCGGCTGGTTTGTAGTGCGGAGGATCCAAAACGGCTAGAGGAAGAACTATTAGACAACTTCAAGGTCAATGTAGTCGGCAACATTCACCTACTTTCGCTTTTCGTGCCCCTTGTGCAGAAAGGGGCGACCAAGAAGGTGATCAGCCTCACAAGTGGTGGGGCGGATAGAGCATTCGTTGCAGGGTATGACATTGCAAACCAGGTGCCGTACGCCATCTCCAAGGCTGGGATGAATTTAGCTACCGCCAAATTCAGCGCGCAATATAAAAAGGATGGTATTCTGTTTATGTCCCTGGCGCCTGGTATGGTGGACACTGGCGGTTTTGAGAATGGTAAGAAGAAAATATATGAACTGCTTGCTCGTCGCTGCTGCTTCCCTTTCTTAACTGCTAGTGTAAATGTCTCTTGTGGAAATATCGAATAACAATTGCTAGCCCGCAAAACGGCAACACCTGAGCAACTCGCCGTGCTTGGTGGTATGCTGCAGAGATTCTCCGCGCATGACCCGAGTTTCAAGGGACCGATGCCTGTTGAACAGTCAGTGAGCGCTATGCTGGGGGTTATTGACCGTGCAAATATCTATAATGGGCACGCTGGGGCATTTGTATCTCACCATGGAAACAAACATTGGCTTTAAAGATGTTTTTTGTACGTGATTCCTAATGAATGATTAAAGATACAGAGGAAAAGAAATTAAATGAGAAAAGAAGAGCTGAACTGCTGATGACACATTTAACATTGATTTAATGCAAGAAATTGATCCCAAGAATAACAAGAAAAATAAAACACCTCTATTTCTATGTCACTGAACGGGAGTCTTAATGAAGAATATCGAAATTATCAATGTCATCATTTAAATCCCTGCTTCTAGTGTAGTGAGAAACCCGGCTCAGCATATATTTTCTTTTTTTTCATAACCGTTTCTACCTGCCAGAGATCGATTGAACATATATAGCCGGGCCTCTGCCAGCGGTCTCATACGAGGAGACACACAGCTCATCTTGAGATGTGAACATGAGTGTGTATGCATGTGTAATCATTCTCTCATTTATTATTTTTTTTAGTTTTCTTATATGTAATTTAATTAATTAAACGTTTCTCTTCTTGATTGATTCTTTTTTATGTTTTTACTTTTTATTCTATCTAGTTATTTAAGATAGATTATTAGAGAAATATTATATTTACATGAACTCATTGATCTTTACTTAACGTTGTTTTGTCACTGTTTCTGTGTTACTAAAAGTGCACATCTTATTACTTCTTTTTACTCAATGTTAATTTCGTTCTGCTCCGGGGCGGCTGCTTTGGGCCAGTTTTCACGCCATTTTCGGCCGCTTCAGCGCGACACACTCCGTTCACAGCTTCTCGCCTCAACCGCCACGCCCTAATTACCGTGCACACGTGATCTCATGGTGGGTCCAACTATCAGGCGTCTCGCGCGTGACTGCTCTTCTTTTCTCACTGACGTTCTAGTTGCTTTGATGATCGCGGTTCTTCTTGTACAGGATCATCAGAAACAGATTCTCTTAAGCTTCAGTCTTCTTTTAAATCACTCTTCTCATTCTGCTCATTCATCTAGTCTTATTATGACTCTATATAATAAGCGTCTGTCGTCTCTGATGATCTTTAATCATTCTTTCTACAATCAATATTAAAAGAATATCTTCATCTGTAAACTCAGTAAGTCTGCTCTTTTGTACAACAAAACATCTCTGCTGATGATCTCTGCTTCTTTGTTCTGTTCTTATTGCTATTTCTCTCTCTTATCATCTTATTAACTGTCATTGATTTAAACCTTCACAGCACTGTGAACATGCTCAGACATCGTTAAGACTAACTGATCTTTAACAATCACAGTAACATAACTGATTAGTTATTCTTTTTTATTACAGACAGTGAGTTTGATTAAGAATATAAGACAGAGCTGACAAAGCCTGATTTGAACATATTTTATAACAGATAAAAAATCAAACACAGGGGTTGATGATTGCGCTACAAGCTTAACATTTTAACTTTTATAAGTACAGTTGTCTTTACTATTGATGACTCTGACAATGATACTGATCTTAAGAATGATATAGACAATGAGATATTGTCAAGAAATGAGAATGACAACTACATCTTTAACATTAAAAATAATATTACTTAATTAAAAAATCACTGACAGCAATTGACTCTCTTATTTATTCTTCTCTTTCTCTCTTCATCTTTAAATCTTAATCTTTATAATCTAAGACTGATAAGAAATTATCTTTAAATACTGTAGAAAGAAGATATAATTCTTTATAAACTTTAAGTAACAGAATTTGATTGACGCTCTTTGTGTTACAGAACAACATGATCTGTATCTATTTTTTAACTGATGTTTTAAACTAAAATTTAAGAAAAGTAATTATTAACTGAAAAGAATGTATAAATCAAGCTCTTTAAATAATGACTGAAAGAACTTTTTACACTACTACAAGAGTGCTGTTGATATTAAGTTTAATAGATAACTGATACAGCTGATGCAGAAGATAGATTCTACTTTTTATTAAACATGTTTATTAACAAGACTGATTGTTATAAAAGAGTCTTTAATAACTGATCAAGAAGTACAAGCTGAATATACAGTAGAAAAAGAAGAACTTAATGTATATCAAGAACATGACTATGCTTTAAAAAACTGTCTTATAAATGTAAAAAAAGAGATTCTGACTTAAGCTGCAGTGAATGTACATCTGTCTTTATAATCTACTAAGTCTTTTTACATTAAATTAAAAAAGTGTCATTCTTAATCTGTGATTTAAAGATCTACAGATATTACTTCAGCATAATCTTAACAGAGACTTTTATTTTTTAATAATAAAATTCAGCTATAAGTTTACAAAGAAGTATCTTAATTTCATTTAAATGTAAACTCTCTTTAATTTTATCTTTTAACATGTACACTAACTGACATCTGATTAGAAACATGTTTACTCTGTCTAAGATCATCTATAAATCATCTCTGATTCTCAGTCTGCATATTTTTCTCTTCAACATTCTGTTCTTTTTAAAGCATTCAGTTCTCTTAATCTAATTTTAATAATTAAGCTTAAAGAATTAAAGATTAAGAGCAGCTGACATTAGCTGCTGATCTCACTAAAGTCAGAGATAGTTAATAGACTGACCATGTGATCATGACCATGACTAAATACAAGAAATAAATTACAATGTATCAGCAGGTATTGTAATGTAATTAATAACTATTTAAATGTATTGATATTGTATTTATAAAATTTATATATATATTCAATTTAAATTTTTTTTCTTATGGCTGACTAATGCATATTGAGCCTAGAATACATATAAAGGGACTAACGGGACTAAAAAAAAAGTTAGTCATGGTCCCATTCTCAATTTTACTGTATTGTAAGTTTAATACCAGCTTATGTAATCAACTAGTAACTTATTATAATACTTTTAGATATGTAGAATTCAAATTCAATATGATTACATAATATTACATGATAAAATATCTTAAAATACATATTTTTACACAAAATAAAAGTATGGTAATTTAGTCCCGGCGGCCAGTCTAATAGTTAATCACTATGTCTTCTACAGAGTAATAAAAAAGAATAATAAAATCTACATCTTTTTTAAAGAAATGATGAATTTTTTATTCTTAATCTGTTTAATGATTAAAATCACTGACTTTCTACATTCTTGATTTAATCATTGTTTTTAATATAATAAAGATTTAATTCTTAACAAGAGTGATAAGAAGATGTCATCATCTCTTTTTGTTTAGATAGACACTAATATAAAATTAATCATACAGAGTTAATCAATGATGTTAAGCAGAATCTAGTTCTAAAGTATATCAGCATTTACATGTTTTTAAATCATTATATTTTACATAGAATGAGTCTTAATATACAGACATTAATCAGTGACTTAAACTTTAATGTCTCTCTGATATAAGCAATTACACAGATCAACTGCTTTCTTGATAAATGATATTTATAATATCTAATAAATGCACAGAAGATGATTATAAAACAGAACTCAAAGCTACAGAAAGTTATTTAAAAGAGAGATTAGATTAATTAACATACTGTACAGATCAATGATTCTAAGATAATTAAAAAGCTTAAAAAGTAAACAGCTGATGTTAAGAGGACAAGAAAGCAACTTCTTTATAAGCATTAGAAATAAGTTTAAAAGAAGTGAGAAAGGCCACTGGAATAGTATTAGCTAAACCAAATAGAAAAAGTACTATACCAAAATCCTATAGAATAATTTCATTGTTAAACTGCTTAGAAAAAGTCTTAGAGAAGATAATAGCTACTAGATTATCTTATCTGAGCTCTATATCTGATTTATTATTTCATGATTAAATAGAAGAAAGAAAGCAGAATTCAGTAATTGATACAGTTCTGTCTTTAATTTATGATATAGAGCTTGCTAGAAATGAAAATCTAGTTTTAACTGCTGCTTTTATTGATGTTAAAGATGCATTTGATCATGTTTTAAGAGATCATTTAACTCACATTCTAATGAAGTTAAATATGTTAAAGACTTTAATAAAATGAGTTAACTGTTTCATGTCAGAAAGAATCATTTAATTAATGTTTAATAAAATAAAAGAGAAAGAAACAAAAATAGAAGTAGAAGTCTCTTAGAGGTCTTTAATCTCACTTATCTTATTCTTAATATACATCAGAACTCTTTTTTAAAATAAAAGAATAGAATTGATTAGAACTTCTAGCTACATTGATGACATTGATTTAATATGTCATTTAAGAATAATAAAAGAAAATTGTTTATTAATTAAAGAGATGACAGAAGAGATAATATAAAAAGAAAATACAAATCTCATTCAGTTTGACATAAGCAAGATTAAACTAATTCATTTCTTTTTTAAATCATAAAAAAAAAATAAATGTATTACTCTTTTAAATGAATAAATTAAATTAAAAGACTCAGTTAGATGATTAGAATTCTGACTAGATTTAAAACTGAATTATAAATATTATATTTAAAAAAAACTCACACAGACAGAAGATAATCTTAATAATATATTAAGAGTATTAAACACAGAGAAAGAATTATCTTTTTAAACAGTGAGATAATTATACATTGCTTGTATATCTTCAATCTCTGACTATGAAGCATAAATATAATAAAAAAATTAAAAGAGTTATTTAAATAAATATAAAAATCTACAGAATAAAGTCTTAAGAAGAATACTAGATGTTTTTAAAATCTTTTTTATAAAAGTCATGAAGATGAAGACCTCTATTTCTTCATTAAAGATAAGATTAGACAAGTTATACAGAAATTATTTATTAAGAATGATTAAAATGAATGAAAATCATATCATTAGAAAACAAGTTTTATCTACATTTTTATTTATTAAAATAGAAAATAAGCTAGACTAGAATAAATACTTAGATTGAAATGAATCTTATATAAATTCAGAAAAAAGAGTGTTAATTTAATTATATAGAATTTGCTCAATGATTAAAGATGAATTATCTTATTTAAATGTTAAATAAATAAACTATAAACAGCTATTTTTATGAAAAGAGTTTTTAAATTTATTAATTAACATTAAAATTAATGAATTATTTAAAGAAGATGAGTGAGAAAAACATAAAAAAAATCTAAAGAATATAAATAATGTATTAATTGTTTATTTAGATGATTCTAAAAATGACATTTTAAAGAACTTAAAAGCTGACATAGCATATACTAGAAACAAGACTTAATATATTACTGATTTATAGAATTTAGATCAGAATATAGAAATATTTAATGCAGAGATATATACATTAATGCAAGCATTTAAATTAATCTTAATTTAATTAATAAAAACAATGTTTAATAAAGTCTGAATATTCTTAGATAGTCAAGCAGTCTTAATAGGAATTTAGAAAAACAAGATCTCAGAAAATTAAATGCAGATTAAAAATATTTATTAATTAATTAAAAGAATTAAAAAACTTAATGAAAATCTTTTAATTTATTTACACTGAGTTTCTGTTTATATAAATATTAAGAGCAATGAACTAGTAGATAAGACAGTAAAAAGAGATATAGAAATTGAATTATTAAAGAAACAGAAGATTTTATAAACTTATTTAAAGAGAAAAATAAAAAAAAAATGCTTTAAAGATTGAAATCTGAATTAAGAATCTTAAAAACAAAAACTAAATGTTAAATATCTAGTTTTTAAAACAAAATCAAAGTAGAAAGCATGCTCTATTAAATGTAAAAAGAAAATTTTCTTTTAAATAATTTAATTAAAGTTTGATCATGAATATTTTAACTTGTATTTTAAGAAGATTAAAATAAACAAAGTCTATAACTGTAAGAAATGTAACTGTTTAAAAGATTTAAAACATTTACTGTTAAATTGTTTTAAAAACTCTGATATTAAAAACAAGTTGAAAGAGAAATATGAAATAGATCAGTTAAATATAAAATTTCTCTTTTAAACTGAACTTAAAATTAAATATTTAATTGATTATATTTTTAAAACAAACATTGTAACAAGAAAAAAGCAAGAAACAGACATATAATAAATATGATTTAAGTCAATTTATTATACACTTTTTTTAAAATATTTTATTTGTTCTCTTAAATGACATAGATTACATTCATTTAGTTTACTTTTCTTATATCATTGTTAAACAATTCCTTTAAATTGTATCAACTGAAATTTGTATTTTGTTAATATATGTCTTATTCTAGACTGAAATTAGTGTCATAGCATCTGTTAAAGAGTTACATGTATCTAGATATAACTTACTAGAAAAATCCTAGTAATACTAGGTGGGCATCATAATCTCTGATTGCATATGTCTAAATTAAAGAAAAAAAAAAACAGAGAAGACGCACATCTTATAATTTATTACATAGCTTAACTTTGTAATCTTCATGCTTAGTAAGAATGATAATACTCACAGCTTTAAACAAGCAACAAATGTTATAAACATCTTTTAAAAGTTAAGAGTTAAAAAGCTGCTGAACACATCATTGAATTAACACAGTTAAAAGAGCTAGTCTTTTAATCACAGCAGAATATATTACACAGTCAATTAAAGTAAATTCTCTTTACACATTAAATCTTCTTAAACAAAGATTTTATAGAGACTTTTAAATAAAACTATAAACATAGAAGATTAAGCTGAAAAGAGACAGACTAGATAAAGTGTTAAAGATCTTAATAAGACTTGATTTAACTTTGACTAAGCAATTAACATGTCTTCTACTCTTTTGTCTCTTTTTATCATTTATGAATTTTTATTATAAAAATTTCTATTTAATAGCTCTTGATAACATTAGTAATAATTTAACATGTTTTACAGATTGCATCAATAAAAAGAAGACACTTTAAACAATGTTAATATTTATATAAAAGAATTCTTTACTTTAATAAGATGATATAACAGATCTAACATTGATATTAATGCTTTAGCTTACACACTTTAGTCTTAAGCTTGTAAATCAGTCTGTTCTTTCAAATCATTTCTGTATGACTGCATTTAAATCTTCTCAATGATCTTAAATGACTTAAGTAACAGTAATTTTAGTAGTAAAAAGACAGAATGCTTTTACATATCATGATTTACATTTGATATTACAGATCAAAGTATGTTATTTAAAGAAGAAAGATCTGAGCATTCTCTTTCAGAGCAAATTGTATTTAAAGTATAATTTTTAAGTTTTAAAAATGTATGTACTGTTTAAAATAAATTTAATAAAGAAGAAAAAGTAAAGTGAAATAAATAAAAGAACTAAACATAGAAAATAAAGAAGTAAGAAATTTAATTATTAAAGAACAAATCTAAGCAGTTAACTAGTTAGTTAATTAAAAATAAAAACATCTCATATCAGCGCTGACATAATTCATGTAATCTAGTTTAATAACATTTATTATTTCAGAAGTAGTAATCTATTAACAGTCTCAATCTCTCATACTTCTGTAAATTGTTCAGTTATCTTGACATAAATCTTGTATTTCTTTAAAACTTTTTTTATATTCTGTTAAAAAGATAGTATGACAACAAACTGATCAGAATTATAAGATAAGTTAATAAAACTAATTAGCTCATCAATGATGATTGAGTCTTTTATAAAAGTAAGAAAAATGTAAAAAATGTTTTTTATAAAGCAGATGCTGAGTCTTATCAGCAGAATCTGAGTACTTTTATTACTTTTCTTATGTGTTATATTACTGTGTTTTTAATAAATCTATTCGTTCTACTATTTAATACATCTCATTCTTGTCTTGCTTATACATCAGCTTTAATATCTTTATTTAAAAAAAAGACAAAACAATGTATTTCTACTTATTTAATGTCTCTTTTAATGCATTGTCTTCTTAATAATCAAACATTAAAGTAATAACTTACTTTAATCAATGAGCTTAAACATAATGTTTTTCATTCAGACATAAATCAGTCTCAATGAAATCTTTAAAATAATTTAACAACTTCTTTAATGTAATGTTTTTATAATCTTTTAAAATTTAAGAAGAAGTTGACTCTCATTGATTAAGTGAGTTCTTAGTAACATTGCTCAGACTTAAATGAGTCTTCTTAATAAAATTGTCAGAGAAATTTAACAGTTAAAGTAACAGTAAAAGAACATTAACTGAAAAAGAGTTGAACTAAATCTATTTATTTTAAATAATGTTATTAAGATCAGAGACGATGAATGACAGAGCAGAAAAATTAGTAAACATCTTATTTACTGTATTCTTAAAGAGATCATTGAATGTAAAGAAGAGAAATATAGATATAAACATAGACATTGAAAGAAGATGCTAAGACTCTTTGTCTGACTGAGAATCAGAAGTGTATGCTTTTAAAAGATACACTGTGTACAGTTAAAGCAAGAAAGAACTGTCAACAGATTTAGAGAAGATGATATTGTATGTAAAAATAGTCATGTTATAAGATGAGATAATAAAATGCTCTTCTTCTCTTGATCTTAATAGAGTTACTCTTAATATCTTTATATATTTCATGTTCAACTTTCATCTGTAAATAAAAAAATATGTTAAGACTAATTAAGAAGAATAGAAAAATTAATAGTTAAGATGTGTCTGTGTAAATTGTTAATCATTTACATTAAAGAAGCTGTTAAATTAAGAAATGTTACATTAATAAAGTGAGTCAATGTAGAAGTGCTTTTGATTATCTTTTCTATGTTAACATAGACTCTTATTCAATGAATATCAGTCAGTCAATCTAATTAATTCTTCTTTTCACTTCTGTTCATACATTAGAAAGTCAAGTTAATAAATCATTAAATCTAAAGACAAGAAGCACAAGAGTCAGCTGAACTTAACTTAAGCATGTATATCAGTTAAAAAGTATAAGTGTTAATGTTTTTGCTAAGATACAAGACATTCATGAGCTTGAGCATAGAGATAATATTTAAGACATAATCTATATCAAGACTTATCATTTTATAATACACACTTTTACAAATGTAATTTAACAACTTTATAAGAGCTTTATACATGAAAGTAAAATGAAGAAAAATTTAAAATGCAGCTCATTCTCTGACTCTATCATTTATATTAACTTTTTTAAACAACACAGCAATGTAAGTATCAGATCAAGATATATATATATCTTAGACTCTCATTCAGTCAACATTGATCAGTTAAAAAGAATTCTTCTTATTTTTTTAATACTTTAAAAAGTTTGATCAATAAACTGTTTAATCTTCTTCTTCAGTTGATAAAACAAGAGACATAAGATTAACATGTAATAAAAAGACAGAACTATATTCACTGTTAATTGTCTGTGTATAAATTAATGCAAAAGCATTTTTAACTTGATTTTTATGCTTTTTTAATAAAAGAATATAGTGAGATGAGTATTAAATCAGTCTGCTTTAATGTTTTTTTTAAAAATTAAGAATCAGATAAAAGAAATTGTTAATAAACAATACAGTCAGTTTAATCAACATAAGTTTAAAATATAAAAAGCTTTAAATGACTCTTTTTCTTTCATTTAAATTTCTTCTTTACTCTTCTTTAAATCTTTTTTTTCTTCTTTTAATATTCTCTTTCTATTCTGTATATTTATACATTCTCAGTATAAATAGACAAGAAATCAAGAGCTCTTTATCATTATTTAATCAACTTTTATTATTCAATACACAGCAATTCACTCTTTTAGATTATTATACAATGTTAAATGACTCTCTTAAGAAGATGTTCTTTTAAGTCTATGTCTTTAATAAGAATTTAACAGATCGGAACCAAACCCGACTTTCCCAGAACAAGCCCAATTCTTCGAATCTGAAAACGAAAAGATATTCAGATTAAAGCCATAGATCAGAACAGCTCATCATTCAAATTTGAAAAGATTTGATCAAGATTTGAAGAAGTTAT
>LGRN01000565.1:0-15131 GCA_001883825.1 Emergomyces pasteurianus Ep9510 | reverse complement strand
TCATGAAATTCTGAATTAAAATGCATGAAAAAAAGAAAAAAAAGAAAATGCAGTAAGAAAAGAAAAAAAAAGAATACAATGCAAGAAGCACATTAATTAAATTACAATCATGAAGTTCTTATTCAGAGGAATAAAGGATTGATGTCACAATCTCTCATCATCATCATCGTTCAAATTAATCTTTTTCTTCTTCTTCTTCTATACATTATTCATCGGTTTATCTGCATTGAATATTCACTGAATCATATCTGAATCAAGACAGTAGAAACATTTCAATCGATTTCTGGTCACTGTATTTTGAAATGACATATCATTCAGTTTCTTTAGATGATAATATTTCTTTTTATTGATCTGATGTATATGATACAGACTCATTCATCAAAAACAAAGCTTTATAGAATAAAAAATCTTTAATTTAGTGTCATGTAACAGTATTAAATCTTTTATTACATAGAGCTTCTGAAGCAGACTCTTAGTACTGTCTTAAATTTTTTTATTCTTCTTCTGCATGTATTGCAAATGCTTGATCACTTTCTCTAAATCCTCATCTCTCTGCTTTAATTGTTACATGCACATTAAAATCAAATTCACACAAGATTAAACTGACCGTCATGAGAGTGTCTGTCATGTAGAAACCTCAAATTCAATGAGAAGAACAGTCTTATATTCATACATCAAACAAAATGATGTTTTATCTGTAAAAATCTAAACAGTTATCTGATTCGCTCAGAGAACCGAATAGAAATGATTCATTTAACTATCTTTCTCATTTACTAATTTCAAAAGCGTATCTTGAATGAGCCGATGGCCGCGCTCAACCATATCATTCGCCTTTAAATTATACAAAGAAATTGTAATATGATTTATCTTATATTTTCACATTAACACTTTCATTCATTACTTGTTCTCTAGTTTCTCATCTGTAATCAAAGTCTGAAAACATTCATGTTAACATATGACATTCTTATAAAGAAATTAAACGATTGTCTTTAATGTTGCACGATGCAATGGTCTTTCTTTGATTCAGCTTGTAAGATCATTACAAGCTAAAATAGCATACTGATATTGCTTGTTTCTGGGAAGATGAATGACATCTGCGCCTTACTTTTCCCAGAGGCACGTTCTATATGTAGGACACAGGGATTTCTCCTGCCGCCTGGAATCACGCAGCTGGCATGGGAGACACTCTTTGACATGCTTCTTGACCTGCTCCTATTGAAACACTCTTGTCACTTTGTTAGAATAGAAATTGATCTTGAACAAAGAATTTCATTGCTTTCCGCTTTCATTGTTAAAATTTATCTTTAGAAATCTCTGAAGGCTGTTTAAATGAACGAAGAAATTGAGCAATGGTCTCGTGCTTATCAGAATAATCTGAGACCAATATTCAATCAGGCGTCGCATTCTTAGATTTATTAAGAACAGAATCTTGAACTACTGAATTCAATCTCAATGCAGCAACATTGATACAGAAGAGCTTTAATTCAATAAATTCCTCTATATTCTCATTCTTTAAGGTTTCTTTAGAAGTCAATGATCTTTTAGATAATCTATTCACTGCTGTGTAACGCTTGTTAAAAACATGTCTGACTTTAAAATTAAACATGTGTATTCATGCGAGCCATTCAGTGACTAGTGCACCTGAGAGATCAGTAACTGATTGATTTAACTGAGTCATCAGAGTCTTCGCATTCATCTTCAAGACAAAATGAATATTATAGAGATAATATTAACACTTTTTCAACATCTTTAACACAGCTCAACATTTCAGCTTCAAGACATTATATTTTCATTTAAATTTATTTCATACATCACTCTCATATTAAATGAGATGAATTCTGTCAGTAATCTTATCTTTCTGACTCATTGTTTTACTTCATTTCTTACTGCATGAATCTAAAGTCATTAATATATTTTCAGCATCTAAAGAATAATCTAAGCTTTAAAGAGTAAGAATAAATGTTAAACATTTTTTTAACTAAATCATTGTCTGCTGCTGCTTCTCTTCTCATTAAAATAACACATTCTTCTTAAACAACATATATATAGAAATAGTAATAATAGCAAAACCAGGAATTCAAATGTAAAAATAAACATAAATATTAATAAATGTTCTTGTCTTGTAGACATTTGTCAGATCTGGTTACTTCACTATCTTGACAATCTTTACTGTCTTCAAGCGTCTTTCATCTACATTCATCATGAATTTAATTAACATTATTCTGTTACATATAAAATCTGATTTTTCTGCTTAAATAGACACATTAGTTAGCTTCAATGAGACAAGCATCTCATTTAAATTTTACAAGTATTTCAAGACAAATCACCTTACTTTAAAAAAAGCTTCTTTATCATTGTATGTGATCTTTGATTCTTTAACATCAATGTTATCTATAAAATTGTCTGTCTTCTCTGAAATGATCTTCTTAAGAACTCTTGTCATTATTTATAAGAACTGAGTTATTGAATTCATTGCTTCTTGCAGCAATGTAATCTGATGTAGAAGCTCAATTAATGTTTAAAAGGCTGTCATATCTCAAGATCTCAGGTTTAAAATAACCTGATTATATTCTGAGAAGATGTCAATCAATGATGTGATAGTCATTTCTACAAAATCCTCTGTAAAGAAGTCAGTGCTTGAAGAAATGTAGACATCTTAAACAGTGACAGCGTTCATCTCTGTACAAGCATTTATAATACAAAATTTATTAACTTGCTTTTTAACAACTAAGAATCATTTGTTTCTGTACAGCTTATGACAATATTTATAAATATCTGAATCTATTCTTTCGCGCAGCATTTTGATGACTTCAGAAAAAAGCTTCTTTAAAATAAGAAAATCAAAAGTCTGTCATGCTTTATACAGCACTGTTTTAATAATCACAAAGAAAGTGACTTTAAGAATAATTTTTCTACAATTCTTAAAGAATCATGTTAAGGTCTTCTCTTGTTATCAAAGGATTTTCAGCAGCATTTTCTTCTTTTATAAACATAAAATATCTTCAATCTTTAAAGCTTTCTTCTGTTCTGATGTCAGACATGAATCTCTAAAAACATCACTAAACTGAGGTGTAATATATGCCTTAAACAGAGTCTCTGAATCTTGTCTTAGAGCGATATTTTTCTTTATCCTTTCTCAGACAATCTTATATTAATTATCTGATTCTTTAGGAACACTCTCATTCAGCAACAGAATATTCAAAGATTAAATCTTCTTATCTTTTCATTTATATAGTATAATAACTTAAGAAAGATGTGAATTCATTCTCAGGATTGAAATAGATGAAATAAAGAGTGATAAATCAGATAGTTAAATTCCTCAAACGTGTTGAATATCAGGAATTCTATAATAAATAAATAAATAATATAAATTTAATTGAAATTTGCAGTGTAGAAATGAATGTTGTTAACTATATGATTGAGGTTGCCTTGATCGTAAACAATTAGGTCGTAGAAAAACTCTAACCTCAGGGTTGAACTTTTTGAAAATATGTTTCTCTAGTTTTGCTCTGATTGATTCATTTCTCTTACAACAATGCTCATCATGCTCATTACAGCTCTTTATATTCTTATTTTTATACTCTGTTTCATTCTCTACATTAATCTTATCACTATCTCTTTGCTTGTAGAGACTAGAGTTAGTCTCATCAACTAATCTCTGCAGCTCTTATTTAAAGATTCACTTAAACAACTTTTAACTTTCACGCCACTCATGCTTGTTAATTCATCATCTAATTTCTTTGTTTTATTTAACTCTTTAATCTTAATAAAACTAGCTGTTGTCTTGAAAAGCCTTGAAACCTGCATCTGCTTCATTGTTCTATCTTCATGATCTTCAGAAGAATATATAACTAAAGATTGAGAAATCTCACTATCATTAAAATGAAAGACAGTAATAATAACTTGCTTTTAATTATCTGTACATCTAGTGAGTCTAGTGGCATTCTCAAATGGTCTGTCTAGAAGGCATTTATTTACATTATGTTTTATTACAAAGAATGTCTGATGAACAGTGATCTTGTTAATTGAAATCAGAACATTCATGCATACATTAAACATGCTGCTTCTATGATCATTTGTATCAAGAATTGAAAGTAAAGAAAGCTTTTGTATAAAGAGATTAAGTTCTGCAGCAACTGATTGTAGCATTACATTTATCTTCACTTCTTCATTGAACATCACATTCACATATTCTTCATTAATTTAAATAAAAAATCTTAACTAACTTATTGATATCAATAAAGAATAAGAATTATACATTATTAATAAAATCTTTAAAATATCTTTCACAGTCAATTGAGAGATCTGAGATAAATTTGCATTTTAAAAGAACATTTAATACAACTGTAAGCTGCATTTTAAAAGATCTTGTACAGTTATTTCTAAGATCTCTTGCTGCATAAGCTTTTTAAATATTCTCTTAACTGTAGCTGTGACATTTTTCTTATTCTTTAATTTCTTAGTTAATTTTATTCTCTTAAATTCTTTCTTCTTCTCTTCTATATTCTTCTTATCATTCTTTATCTTCTCATTCTTTCTCATCATAGATTTAGTAGTCATAGACTAAGTCATTTTAAACAAGTTCTTGACATTTATATTCATTAACTCACTTTAAAAGAACAACAGCTTTTAACTAAAATGAGCAAGATAAACTGAATTCTTGTTACTGTAATCAAAATCTTCTTGTTAAAGAAGATTGCTTTAAGCAGAGACTGAAGCATGAAATTAAGTCAACAAATCTAATCTAATCTTTATTTTCTTTTCTTTATTAATTTTTTTTTTAATTAACTTTGTAAAGATCACTTTCTTTGAATATGTCTTCTTCTTATCAGTCATTGCTGACATCTTCTTTAAAACCAGCGCAATAGATTAATATTCTTTAACTTAACATGCATGAAAGAATGAAAGCTTCTTCTTACATTGAATGTGTTCTTTTATCTTCTGTCTGTTCTTCTTTAAAATAGCTTTATTACTAACACTGATGTTCACTGCTGTCAGCTTACACTTATATAATTCTTTTACAAAATCACTCTCTGAATCATTATCATTATTAATCTTATAAATAGAGACTACATTTATCTTAATAGAATCATCATTACATAAATTATTTAAAGTAGAGACAATTAAAGACTGCTTAAGCTGCTGAAGAAATCTTTTAATTTAAAATATGTAAGACTTGCTTCAGACAATCAGAATCTGTACTCTCTCTGACCCTGCTGAACTGACAGTATAATTCTTAATTACATTTCTGTATATTTCTTCTCTGTTTAACATAAGATTAAGCTTTGTGTAGAACTGCAGAGAATGATTTAAACTGTTACATTTAAAACACATGAATTGTTACGAACCTGAGAAAGGGACACCCCGCAGAAGCAACCAGAGCCAATGAAACAAAGCGGACTAAGGAAATAGACAGTACGGGAGGAACCTAAGCCCGGAGATCACGTGTCTGGTAGGTATGGTAGGTTCGATAGACAGACGAACTATCAGAACTACCAAACCTATCAGTAGTTCAGGTAGTGCCAGTAGTTCCTGAAACTACCAGGACTATCAGAACTACCAAGGGATTTCATCATGTATATAAAGACACTCATTTACTTTTAGAATTATAGAAGCTTATTTTCTTAATCACAATCAATTCTTATTCTCATTCTACTTTCTATTACATCTGTCACTTTAATTCTCTACTCTTCACAATCAATTGCATATTAATTCTCTTCAATTCTTACATAATCTTAATCTTAATTACTTAGTATATTCTGCTATACTACATACACAGTACGATTGCACATTGAACTATACTTCACTCTGTATCTATCTTAATGCTAAAGCTATTCTTACTCTAAATCATTGAGCAAGCCTAGATAGTGGCATCTGTGACTTTCTTTAGTCATCAAGCAGTATAAGACACAATAATTAAACTGATTCTTGATCAGTTGCTCATGAATGCTTGCTATTAAAAAGCTTTGTAATTAACATTGATTGTTCTTAATCCAAGGATACGAAGAATTCTAGCTTAAAGAAATATACACTATTAAACGAGAAAACTGTACATGAACAACGTTTGTTATCACATACAATCAATTGCAGATAAGATACCTTTTAAAGAAAAGTTAAGAAGAGTTAAAGAGAAAAAGAAGCTATGACATCAAGAGCAGGATCAGTGACTGAAGGCCTTAAGCCTGACATTTAGATTATCTTCAAAGTTAATGAAGATCTAGTAACAAGATGTAAGCAGCTTGAGAAATGCAATGCAAGATCATTAAAGATAAACTTGTTAACTCTGTTCTTTAAGAAATGAGAGAAAATAAGAGTATTTTTAATGTAAATGAATGTCTATCTTGCAGTCAACTTAGACAAGTTATAAGAAGAACATAACAAAGTTTTAACAGCATTAATCTTTCTGATCAGAACAGTCTTTAATTAATTTAAGCTCAGAGTAAGATTGTGATTTCATGACTCAGTAGATGATTAAGATAACAAAATAAACACAGTATTTAAGAACTATGATACTTTTGTTTAGAAGATTAAAATAATCTTTAGAGAAATAGATGAAAAGCAGACAGCAGCATAAAAAGTTTATAATCTATAATAAACAGAATTAGTAACTAGCTATGCATTTACTTTTTAACAGATTATCTTACATTTAGACTGAGATGACAAGGCTTTGACAGTAAGCTACTATCAAGAATTAAAGAATGAGATTAAAGACAAAATTACACAGTTAAAAAGAAGATTAATAACACTGTCTGAGATGATGAGAATAGCAGTTAGAATTGATAATCAGTTTTATAAACAATGACTTAAAAAAAAGAAACAGTACAATGAACAAGTCAAGAGATTTAAAAAGAAAAACAATGTTTATAAATCATGATTTATAAAACTTAATGCTACTGTCTAAGACAACAAGAAGCAAAGATGTTAAAAGAAAAATTTATGTTTTAATTATAAAAAATCAGATCATCAAGTAAAGAAATGCTTATAGAAAAAGCTATAATATAATTAGAAGCTGAGAGCAGACTGAGAAGAATATCAAGAAATCAAGCATTTAAGAACTATAATGCAGTTAAATGATGATAAAGAGAAATGAGAAATTGTTACAGAAGAAGAAAACAGATTCTTCAACACTCATCAGAAGCTAGAATCAAGTATTTAAACACAGAACAATTCTATTTAACATCTACAAAATTAAAAACAACACACTATATAAAAAGATAGACAGTAATACATGAAATAAATATAAAAAGAATGAGAAATGTACAGCAAGACAGTGCAACAGATACATAACAAATTTTAAACAAACTATAAACAGAAAACATGAAAACTATGTAAGAACGTTCATTGACAGATAAGAACAAAAAACAAGACATTTAAGCTACTTAACTCAGAATGTAAATATCATGTTAAAAAAATAAATAAGAATATAAAAAAGAAGAATCATTCATGACACTAAGAATACAAAATGTTTAAATGTAACTGTAAATATCATTTATAACAGCAACAGAACAACATTGAATGACAATAAATTAATTTTAATCACTTATATTATAAAATCTTTTATGACTGTAAGATAGAAGAATGCTAAGTGTGTTTAAACAACACTGACAAAGAAGAAGTATCTGACTTATAAGATATAAAAGATATGATGCATTCAGAGCATGATAAAATACATTAAGCTTTTTACACAAGTACAGATTGTTCAATTCATATGAATGAAAAAGAAGAATTTAAGTATGCATCATAAAAAAGACAGCATTTACAAGTCATACAAGTTTATAATAGTAATATTAATGATTTTATATCAGACAGTGATGATGATGAAGACATTATATCAGAATTTAAGAAAAAAGAGAAGATTATAAACAGACAGTCTCTCATCTTTATATTAAGAAGATAAATAAAAATACTATAAGTAACAGTAAAGAATCTTAAGCAATGAGACTACAATGAACTGCAGACAGCAAAATTAAAGATAAATAATTTTAAATGTATAAAGACATCATGATTGCTATGCTGAAATCATCTTTATAAAATACACAATGATAAGAAGATAAAGAAGAAATACTCATTTAAAGCACTGTGAATAAGATTATCAGAACTGTTGTTGTTTAAATCTATCTTTATATTAGAAAAACTACAAGAAGATTTAAGATTGAATGTTAATTATAGAGATTACAAGAATATCGCTTAAATATTCTGCATAGATTCAAGCTGCACAGAAGCATGACATGCTTATTAATAAAAATAAACAGAGTAAAGATTAACAAAGCTTATTAAGACATTTAAAGAAGAAAGAATGCATTAACATGTCAACGATGACAAAACATTAAGAATATACTACAATAAACAATGTAAATCAACAGAACAAGACATATAAAGATACATTATTAAAGAAATTCAACAGAAAAAGAAAACATTAAACTAATAAGAGAATGTTAAAGATGTAAAAACTCTATGCAAAACATTGAACATCAAGATCTTAAAACTTATAAAAATTATAACAGAGTTAAAAAACAACTATACTATTCAGAAATAGAGTCTTAAAATAATAAAAGAGATTAGAAGTTAGTTGTTACAGAAGAAGCATTACATCTATAGATTTAAATAAAACTGACAGAGCAAGATGCGTGTACACTACTAGATTTAAGAACAATCAGATTGTTTTTAAACAAGAGATTTGTAAAAAGAAACAAAATCTTAACAAGACTTAAACAGAATGATTACTGTTTACAGAGACTCAGACAAGTTAATCTAAAGAAAGTTGACAGAGAAATATATTTAATATAAATAAAAATAGAAGATCATGAAGAAGAAATTATATTCAATCTTATACAGATTAAAGAATATAACATAGTACTCAGATACTCATGATTGCAGAAACATAACTCAGAAATAAATTAATAGAAGAAACAATTAAGACTAATGAAATGTAAATGTTTTTTAAGATTAACAATTCTGAAGCTTAGCAATCACAGCAAAGAAAGAACTAAAGACAAAGTTACAAAAAAAAAGATTTAAACAATAAAGAAAGCTAAAAAAGATTAAGATCAAAGAGCAATGACATTAACTACACTTACTAAAACAATTAAGATATTAGAAGAGTACATGAAGTTTAAGAAAATATTTCAAGAAAAGAAAATATTACAGAGTTTATTAAAACATAGAGAATGAGATTATAAAATACTTATACAAAAGAGAGAAAAATCTACTTACTTTATCATATATTAAATGACAGAAAAGAAACTGTCAGAACTATAAAAGTACATAAACAAAAATAAAGCAAAGAGCTTTATTAGATCATTCACATCATCAGTAGAATATTTAATAATATTTATTTTAAAAAAAAATAAGAGTCTATAATTGTATGTAGATTATTAACAGCTGAACAGCATCATGATAAAGAATCAATACTCACTACTACTTATTAAGAAAATACAGAATAGGTTTTAAAAGATAATCTAATTTACAGTGTTGAATCTTAGAAGAGTTTATAACTTGATATAAATGAAAGAAGAAGAGAAATGAAAAACTGTTTTTAAAACAAGATTTAGACTTTATAAGTACTTGATAATGTCATTTAAGCTAATCAATGCACTCATGACTTTTTAAGCTATGATCAATCAAGTACTGTATGAACATCTAGACATATTTATAATCACATACTTAAACAATGTGTTGATCTACACGATTAACAGCTAAGAGAATTATGTAAAGAAAGTTAAAAAAGTTCTAACAAAACTAAAGAAGAATCATTTATTTTTAAAATTAAAAAAATGCAAGTTTTTTAAGAAAGAGATTAAATTTTTAAAACATGTCATCTTTATTGAAGAAATATAAATAAATTCTAATAAAATACAGACAGTGATAGACTGATCTATGTTAAAGAATGTCATGAAAGTACAGTCATTTCATGGACTGACTAACTATTATTAAACATACATTCAAGAATTTTCAAAAATCATACAAGAGCTAACAAAGTTATTTTAAAAAAACACATTATTTAAATGAGAGAAGAGATAACAAAAAGCATTTAACAAGATAAAAAAAGTATTTTAACAAGAAGAGATGAGAAGATATTTTAATCTAGAAAAGTCAAGCATCGTTGACATTAACATCTTAGACTATGCTATTAACATAAGATTGCAACAGCTAGATGAGCAAGAGAAATCAAGACTTATAGCCTGCTTTACAAGAACCATGTCATTAACAGAACAGAACTACAATGTTTATAACAAGAAGTTATTAATAATAGTGACTGTGTTGAAAAAATGAAGAGTATATTTGAAAGAAGTCAAATACTAGATTACAATACTATCAGATCATTACAATCTTCAGTACTTTATAATTATAAAAGAATTAACAAGATGACAAGCTAGATGATCAAAAACCTTAACAGCATATGACTTTAAAATTTAACATTATAAAAGAAAAGAAAACATTTGAGCAGATGCTTTAAGTCAAAGACCTAATCTAATGAACAAGAAGATGTAAAAGTAAACTCTTTTTAAAAAGAAGAAGAAACAGATGATCTTTAATCTTTAAACAATTTAAGTCATGTATGCAAGAATTAAAGCATTGATTACATTAAAAAAGATTAAAAAAGCTTTAAAAATAAAAGAATGAATAAAAGAAACACAATAAAAAATTAATGAGATCTTCATGCACAAGCAATGAATATATGTACTAGAAATCATTTAACAAGAAGTGTTAAGAGAGAAACATGATTCAGTCATCTTAGAGCACTTTAAAATAGAAAAAACAGCTGAGCGAATATTGAAAAAGTACTATTAATCAGGCATGTGAACAATCATTAAAGAGTACATTTAGAACTGTAAAATTTATAGAAGAGTCAAAGCAGAGCAACACGCACTATATAAACAATTACAATCAATTTCATCATCTTAGAAATCTTAAGAATTAATAGCAATGAACTTTATAATAAAACTATTCAAGTCTAAAGAGTCACATAAAAAAAAATCATATGACTCTATACTTACAATTACAGATTGACTTACAAAATACACTTATTTTCTTTCATATCAAGAAGTCATCATGACATTAAAGACAGTATATATTATACTTAAAAATATGTTTATTAATTTTAAAATACTAAAGAAGATTGTCACTGATCAAGATAGAAGATTTATCTTTAAGTTTTAACAAATGTTATTAGCAAAGATAAGAATTAAAAGCAAGCTTTCTACAGTCTATCATTTATAAATAAATAAATAATTAAAAAGAATGAATCAAACTGTGAAACAATATTTACATTGTTATATTAATTACAAACAAAACAATTGAGCAGAACTTTTACTCATGACATAATTAACTTACAATAGTTCAAAAAATACAATCACAGGAGTCACACTGTTCTATATAAATTACAGACAAGAACCAGACGTTTTACAAGAAGAACTGTTAAATAAGACAAGAGCTTAAGAAGCAGAATTAAAAGCAGATCAGATAAAGAAATTGCATGAATATCTACAGAGAGAAATCAAATTCTTGAATGAAAAAATGAAATACTACTATAACAAAAAATGCTAGAAGACATCTTAATTTAAGAAGAAGAAGAAAGTGTTTCTACTATAACAAAACATAAAAATAAAAAGATCAAGTAAAAAATTAGATCACTGAAAACTGAGACTCTTTAAAATTATTAAGAAAACAAGATCAGTTAACTACAAACTTTAATTACTCAAAATCATGAGAATACACTTAATTTTTCATGTTTTGCTATTAGAAAAAGTATTGTAAAACATTAAATTATATTAAACAGAAATCAATCTTGATAATCAAAAATATAAAATCAAGAAGATTCTAGACAAGCAGAGGATCAGTGAAAAAGACTATTATTTAGTTAAATGAACAGAATGTGATATCTTAAAAAACACTTAAAAATCTATTAAACATTTGTAGAACGCGAAGCAGATGATTCAATAGTTTTATTAATAAAATTTAAAGATTGATTCAGCTGAGCAAGCTGAGAGTTAGAAAGCATAAAAGAGAAGTTATTAATAATTGTAAAAAGTTGTTTTATTTCATGTTGCTGAGCAGCTTGTGCTTTACAATGTTTTTCTTTCTTCTCTTTTAACTTTTTTAACTTTTTTAAAGATTTTACATTGAACTGAAGAAATTTATCAACACACTTCTTTAGAAATTTCTTTTATTTTTAAAAACAATTAAGTTTTTAAGAAAAACATTTTTGTTTCTTTAATACTTTCTTAAGAAATTTAAACTGTTTCTTTTTTAAACAACTCTTCTCAGCATCAAGCTGATTCTGAGCACAGTAGAGTTTAAATCAGTCTAATCAAGAAACAAAATTATTATATACACAACAACAACTCAACTTTATACATTCACTATACTTTAAAGAGTGATCAAATTTAATGTAAGAATGATTAGTTTATAAACAACAAACACAAGATAAAGTTATAACAAAGTCTGATCTTTTAATATTAATTACAAGTTCACAATGATAAGAGATGAAATCATGAGTCATGATTAAAAAGACAGAGAAGACACAGTGAAAGAAAAAGAAAATCTATAAAAGAAAGATGAAGAAATTTTACAAGAATATAGAAGAATACATCTATTTATGATTAGTCACTAAAACAGCTTATTAAAGAAGAAAGAAAATGATGTTACAAACCTGAGAAAAGAACATCTTACAGAAGCAACCAGAGTCAATGAAACAAAGTAAACTAAAGAAATAGACAGTACAGAAGAAACCTAAGCTCAGAGATCATGTGTCTGATAGATATGATAGGTTCAATAGACAGATGAACTATCAGAACTATTAAACCTATCAGTAGTTTAGATAGTGCCAGTAGTTTCTGAAACTATCAAGACTATCAGAACTATCAAGAGATTTCATCATGTATATAAAGACACTCATTTACTCTTAGAATCATAGAAGCTTATTTTCTTAATCACAATCAATTCTTATTCTCATTCTACTTTCTATTACATCTGTTACTCTAATTCTCTACTCTTCATAATCAATTGCATATTGATTCTCTTTAATTTTCACATAATTTTAGTCTTGATTACTTAGTATATTCTGCTATACTATACACACAGTACGATTGCACATTGAACTATACTTCATTCTGTACTTATCTCAACGCTGAAGCTATTCTTACTCTAAATCGTTGAGCAAGCCTAGATAGTGGCACCCGCGGCTTTCTTTAGTCATCAAGCAGTATAAGGCACAACAACTAAACTGATTCTTGATCAGTTGCCCGTGAACGCTTGCTATCGAAAGGCTTTGTGGTTAACATGAATGAACTCTTTGATTGAATGTACAAAGATGAATCTGCATTGTTAAAGTTGTCTTTTATTTCTTTAAATCTTTCTTCATCTCTTTCTGCTTTATATTTAAATTCTTGTCTCATATCACTGAGCTCTTTCTTTAATCTCTAAAGAATTTACAGTATGTTAGATAAATATACATTCAACTGTGGATAATATTCATTTTAAACTGTTATCTGCACAGAATCATCAAAGATCTTACATTTTCAAGATTACATGTTAAATACATTAAAAAGAGAAATTAAAGAGTTCTTCTCTTTCTTTAATTAAATGATTAATATTAAGAATTTCAGCTGCTTTGTAATGTTGTTAATATTCTGATTTTTTTTCTTCTACATTAATGTTGTTGCAGCTTTATTTAAAGCTGTATAAGTCACAGAAGAATGTTATGTTAATGCTTAAAATGATGTAGAATTTATAAGCTTATTAATCAATTCTTGTACTGTTTCACTATTTTTCTGCTGCATCATCATGATTTCTTTAAGTCTTATTAATCTAATAACATTCTCAATATTGATCTGAATATCATACACAGCTCTATAAATCTTTTCAAAATCTAATGTATCTCTATCTTCTAGATTCATCTTCACTGTCTTTAACACTTTAAGCTTAAGATTGTCAGAAAGCTCAGTGATGAACCACATGCTGGCAGAATAATTATTAATTTAATGTTTATTCAGAAGATGATAAACCATCGCTGAGAAATGACGGCAATATTCTAAGATATTCACAGAGATAGATTTCTTCTATGTCACTAGCTGTATTAAAAAGAATTGATTGTAAAGCAGTTAAAATAAATCAGTCTGTCAATATTTCTTTTACAGATGAGTCTTGATTGCATCTTAAGATCTCTTCTTCTTGATCACGATAGCAGCTATATTATCTCTGGTACAAATTAAGCAATATGAGAATAGAAGCTCTAATGTCATTGCTTCAGGAATATAATGAGTTGTATAGAGAACACAGAATCTATTAAGAAATTCAGTAATATTCTTTTCATTAAAACAAAGAACATTTGCAGATCTTAAGACAGGCATAGACCTGATGCTGATTATTCTTTTTCTTCTTAAAACAGAAGTCATCTCAGATTCTTTAACTGAACTTAAATCTTCTTTTAAAGTTATTTTCTTCTTTAAAAGTTCTTTTTAAAACTGTCTGTAAGAAAATATTTAAGATAAAAATAATTGCAGACAGTTATGCTCGCAATATAGAAAGAAAATCTTTAAAATAATATCATTAATTTTCTTTAAATCAAAACATTTAATCTGTATAAAAGTTATAAACTTTCTTAATAATTTTATGTCATCACTTTCTAAGTATGTCACTTTATACTTCTTTTCTTTCTTTCAGCTGATTAAAAGAAGAAAAATGATCTCTGTCATTACTTTGATGCAAAGAAACAGTCATTTTAATAGTTTCATCTTGCATACTTTCTTCTCTTCAATTTCTCTTTCATCTCTCTCTCTGTTCTTTCTTATTAAGATCATTAAAAATTGTACGAGAGAAGATGCTACAAAGTAGCCCTATATATTAAAAGAAGAAACCTTAGAAGAAAATGACATAAAGTAAGAAGGAAAAGAGAAAATCAATGAAATCAGATTAAATCAACATAATCAAGACTAACATACACTCACTTACTCACACACACACACACTGAATCTCCCTTCTTCTTCGTGTCCTCTATTCCTCTTTTATTCCTCCCTTTTTATTCCGGATCTCCGAATAGAAAGATCCTCATACTAATCTCTATATCGTCATACAATCTCTACTTCTTCTATCATGGTCCATTGTTTCCTCTTTCACCATATTTTATACTC